>PPNZ03000008.1:0-226836 GCA_003708355.3 Williopsis maclurae
CAACTGCAACTGCATCATCCATCCTGATTTCATCTGCTGCTGCTGTTTCCTCATCCACCGCCTGCCAATTTTCATCAAGTGAGGGTAGATCCAGATCCACAGAGTCGCCTGAATCAAGCTCCAATGGGGGAGGAGCGATATCTCGGCAAAGAGCCCGAAATGACTCGATATACTCTGTTGAGGGCATGCATCTGTGATCACGGCAATTGTTCTCCAGTTGCTCAATCAGATCGAGGCATCGACCATAGAACAAGCGGAACTCATGTCTGTAACGTGATTCACAAGTAGCTTGACTCATTGCTCCCGTTACGGCCCTCTAATGCCCCTGTTTTCATGCTTTTGTTTTGTTCATTTACGCTCCTCGTTTTACTGCATTTCGATTTGATTTCGCGTTTTCAAACTACACTTACATAATGCTTACATAACCAACACCACACACTCTGATTCGTGTTTTTTCAATTCATGGCAGAGCGCTGGAACCCGCTTCCGGGGACCTCGGAACTGCGGAGAAGAGACTTGAAGTTGAGCTTTGCCATCCCACTTCTCATCATTTGGCAGTGCAAGGAGCACAGTTTCACCTCTTTGCCGACTGAAAGAACACAAACTGACATTATGAGCGCGTTGGGCCCGGGAGCCGTTGCGCCTGATGGCTCAATTGACCCTTCCAAGCTCGATCCAGTGGCACAGAAGGCCTTCCAATATGCGGTGGACTTCTACGAGCTGGACCACCAGTTGAACCCTTCTGAAAGGGCTGTCCTTGCCTCAACATACTCCACCATCTCATATACCACTCTTGGATTCGGCTGGGGTACATTTTTTGCAGTCACCTCCGTCCCATTCTACAGACAGAAGCTCAAGACCGGATCTACGAAGGGAACCAATGTGGGGATAGCAATGCTATTTGGCCTAGGTGCCATGGTGTTTGCGTCACCATTCGCAGCAAGCACGAGCTATAGCATTCAGCTGGAGAAGTTGAGACAGGATAACCAGCGGTGTTATGAGGTTGCTAAATACCTGAAACCGGCAGAAGCCACCAAGTGGACCATGTACTACAAATTGACCAAGGACCACCCAGAGCATATAATGAAAGATCCGAGATCTAAAGAGGCAGCTGACATTAGGAAAAAAACGATATACTCAGGAAGGGATCCTATGGGGCTATATAGTGGACCGAGAGCCGAGATGAGAAAGAAACCTCAAGAGCCGGTGCCTCCACCAGCAGCAAGTCCGGATTACTCTACCAGCACACATGAGACTGATGATGACACTGAAGACCCATTCCGGGAACAACCACAAGAAGAAAACAAGTGGTCTTCGGCTTGGGATCGTGTGAGAGATACGCAGGGGACACTGAGGGGGACGCAGAGACAGACACCACAACCTGAGAGAAGACAAACGGAAGGTAAAGAGCTCTACGCGGATGAACCAAGTCAGGCAGAGTTTGACAGACTGTTGGAGCTGGAAAGAAAGGGAGAGGAGAACAAGGAGAATTGGTGATACTGCACCAACCACTCACATCATGCAGATTTACATAGCTTTAACGAGGGTAGATACCGGCGTCCGATGGTATGGATTATACCGACTTTGGGTAATCACCACCATAACATATGAACTAAGAAATACATATAAACAATTTACGATTAACTCTCTAGATCAGGGCGTTGTCACCTCTCTTGGACTCCATCAATGCCTTCAACTGTGGGATAACAACGTCCAAAGCAATAGCGTCGTTCTTGGTCTGCAAGTCGACAATGTCTCTGTTTCTAACGTTCACAGACTTGGACTGCTCCTCCTGATCACCAACGATGAAGATGAAGTTGTACTTGTGCAACTGTCCGGTTCTAACCTTCTTCTGCAATGTGTTACCGGTGACGTCTACATCGGCATAGAAGCCCGCCTCTTTCAAACTCTGCTGCACCTCCTGAGCATAGTCAAAGAACTTGACACCAACAGGCACGACGAGAACTTGTCTTGGGGACAACCAGAAAGGCCATTTACCGGCAAAGTGCTCGGTCAAGATTGCAGTCATTCTCTCCACCGAGCCGAGGATGGCTCTGTGGATCATCACCGGTCTGTCGGTGTCCTTGGTATCGGCAGAGGCCACATCCTTTGTACGGTACTCCAGCTCGAATCTGTTTGGAAGCTGGAAGTCAAGCTGGATAGTGGCACACTGGTGCCATCTCTTCAAGGCGTCAGAGATCATGATGTCAATCTTTGGACCGTAAAAGGCACCGTCACCTGGGTTAACCTCCCAAGCACCGCCCCATTTGTTGAGTGCGGACTCGAGCTTAGCCTCAGCCTTGTTCCAAGTCTCAATCTCACCAACGTACTTCTCAGGTCTGGTAGAGAGTTCCATCTTGAACTCAAAGCCAAAGACACCGTAGACGAACTTCAAAAAGTCAAAGATCGAGGCAATCTCATCCTCAATCTGGTCCTGTGTGCAGAAGATGTGTGCATCATCCTGTTGGAAACGTCTCACTCTGGTCAACCCGGAAAGGGCACCGCTGAACTCGTTTCTGTGGATCACACCGAAATCGGCAACTCTCCATGGCAACTCTCTGTAAGAACGCTCACGGGACTTGAACATGAGACAGTGGCCCGGACAGTTCATTGGCTTGAGACCGAATGTCTCCTTCTCCACGTCGAATGTGAACATGTTCTCCTTGTAGTTACCCCAATGACCAGAGGTTTCCCAGAGCTTGGAGTTGTACATGTTCGGAGTGATAACTTCTTCGTAACCACGCTTGCGATATTCCGTTCTAAGAAGATCCACCAATGTGTTGTAGATTCTGGTACCATGTGGCAGCCAGAAACAAGAGCCAGGAGACATCTCGTTGAAGTAAAAGAGCTCTTGCTCTTTTCCAATCTTTCTATGGTCTCTGCTGGCAGCCTCTTCAAGGAACTTGAGGTGCTCCTCCATCTGTTTCTTCTCTGGGAAGGAGATACCGTAGATTCTTTGGAGAGAGTCATTTGTCGCATCACCGAGGAAGTAGCACGACGAGTTCTTCAAGAGCTTGAAGTTTTTGATGCGGCCCGTATGTGGGATGTGAGGACCGACACAGAGGTCAATGAGAGGTCCACATCTGTAGACGGTAGTGGACCCACCATCTGGCACCTTTGTCTGCACCAAGTAGGTCTTGTACTTGGAGTAGTGGAACATCTTGAGGAGGTTCTCCTTGGACATCACCAATCTCTCAAACTTCTGCTTCTGCTTCACCGCCTGCTTGGCGACAGCCTCCAAGTTTGGGAAGTCTGACTGCGAGATAGAGACCTCGCCTCCCTTAATGGCAAACTCGTAGAAGAAGCCATCGTTTGTTGGTGGACCCAAACAGATGTGGGCACCGAGGTTGCACTCGCAGGCCTCACCAAGAACGTGGGCAGATGAGTGCCAGAAGACACGCTTACCCTCCTCAGTCTCAAAGTCAAAGTACTCCAGCTTGGCATCGCCCTCGAGCGGTCTCTCCAAGTCCCACAGCTCGCCATTCACTTTGGAGATGCACTGTCTCTCCAGGAAGGACTTGCCAATGGCCGCAGCGATCTCGAACGGGGACGTTTCCCAGGCGACACCCTCCTTGACAGAGCCGTCCTTGAGCGTGATTTGGATCGCGGTGCGTGGCTGCGCGGCGACGAACGAGTCGTACTCGGCCTTGAGCTGGTCGAAGAGCTGGGCCCTCTCATCGATGAACTCCGGCTGTGGGTCGAGATAGGTGGACTGCGACACTGCGCCGGCGGACTTGTCTTTCTTCTTCTTCGGCGCCTTGGAGGCCTTCGGCTGGATGTTCAGCTGCTCCACTTTCTGTGCGATCTCCTCACTCATGGCCGTCCGTAGGTTGGGTTTGTTGGTGGTGATGCGTGGATTCTGTTGTCCATTTTTTTCTGACTCTACGGGCTTCTTTTTCCGGGGCCTCGGCGCGAATTTTTCTGTGTTGGGCTCATCGCTGCTCACCAGCAGAACAACAACTTCAGACTCATCATATTCTCCAGACTCGCACAATGGACAACGTGTCGATCGCGCCCACGATAGACGAGGTGAATGACAACCCTGACGAGCTGATCGAGATGCGCGGCGAGGGCCGCTACTTCGGCGTCACAGACCCAGAGTCCGCCATCGAGTGCTCGAACTGCCACCAACGGGGCCACAAGCGTGCACAGTGCAAGGCCGTCGTGTGCCGCTCGTGTGGTGCTGTTGGTGACCACTACGAACGCCAGTGTCCAAAGACAATGGTTTGCAACAACTGTGGAGAGAAGGGCCATGCGAAGTCTGACTGCACCCAGAAGTCCCGTAGGATCTTTTGCCAAACGTGTGGATCACAGGGACACACCCAGGACCGGTGTCCTGGCATATGGCGGTCATATCTTACCCAGAACGACGACCGCAAGCTTGGACTGCCCAACAACATATACTGCTACAACTGTGCGGACAAGGGCCATTACGGCGATGAGTGCACCGAAGTGAGACTCTCACGAACAACGGTGGCAGATGGGAGCGCATTTTCAGGTCAGAACCTCCCCAGACAACTGAGGGAGCTTTACTTCAACATGAAGAAGCGGAAGAGAGAGCCTGTGAAATCGGGCTTCCTTGACAGGATCAAGTCCACGTTCAAGAAGGATAACCTCTCGCGTTCCAAAAGCATGCCGCAACTGGACAGTTCAAGCTCACTAAATTTCCCGAGAGGACCAGCGAGAGATGACTACAAATACGATCGAAGCTATAATAGAAATGACAGGGATGAGAGAAGTTACATGGATGATGACAGGAGCTACATTGGGAGAAACGACAGACGGGAAGATAACTACAGAAGTGCTGGTAGATATGAGAGCCGGAACGATAGAGCATTTAGAGACGATAGAAGTTTCAGAGATGAAAGAAACTTCAGAGATGACAGAAGTTTCAGAGATGACAGAAGCACAAAGTCCGACAGATACATGCCCTCCCGATCAGGCGTACTCAAGAAGAGAAGATGAGATGGAGTACCAACACACAACACACAGCACACAACACACAGCACACAGCACATAGCACACCCACGCATACACACAGACATGCAAACAATGCATGCAGTAGCGCTTTTCCTGCCCTCGCTAAACTGTACGCTTTGGGAATTCTTAGCCGTTGATGCGTAATCACCAAAGCCAAAAGATGCGTAGTAATTCTTCCTCAACTCTTTACAAATCCACGCTGCCGAATATGAGCTCTCCATTGGTCGAAGCAGCTAACACACTAGCATTGGGGTTCCAAAGACTCGAGCTCACACATAGACTGGGCCTGTCTATCGATGAAGCCTTGGAGTATTACCTAGGTCGTCTACAGGCACTTTCCGGATCCGGTGCTCTGGTGCTTCAAGACGACAACAATGAATACCTTGCTGTATGGCTGCCTCCAAAGTTCAAGTATCCTGAGGCAGATCTCTCTCATTATCCCACAGAGAGACGAGAATTGCTTGAGGCTTTGAGAAAGAAGTCTCACCAAGCAGCGCAGAACGCACGCGTCCAAGACCATTGGCATCTCTTGTTCCTTGCAAAGAGGCCCGATGCCAACACAAAGGGAGCAGTTTCATCACTATTGAACCCTTACCTCGAGAGAGCAAAACAGGATGGCCTACCAGCAGTACTGGAATGTGCCGAGGAACGATTGATCCCGATGTACGAGCACTACGGCTTTAGAGTTAAGGAACAGCTGGACGTGCTTGGCCTTAAGATGTGGTATATGGTTAAGGAGGTGATCTCCGAGATATGAACATGTTACAGCTCACCATCTCAGAACAGCAGTTAGAGTTTAGATAGCACTATGAATAGAGCATCTTATCAATGTGTCGCCGGATTAGGCAACCCCACCCGCTATATAAACACCAAAGTGCTTCCTTGGGGGAGGTCTTCGATCGGCATATGGATTTCCAGCCGCCATTCACGGACAAGGTAAACGTTGAGGAGTTCACTCGCACGGTGGCTCTCGCGTTCAGCAACGTGGAGATTTGTCAGGCTTTTGGACTTGGTGAGGACACAAAGCCGGTGCATGATCATTGGAGGCACGACATTGAAGGATGGATCCAAGGTGGAGCTCTGCTTGTGGAGGATATCGGCCATAACTGCGCTGCTCTATGGTTCCCACCTGGCTACAAAGTTCAACCCTCGGTCGATGATGGCTTCTTCACTGAGGAGCAGGGAAAGGTTGTACAAGAGTACGCCAGACTAACAGAAGAATGCATGCGGAAGTACGGCCTCGACAAGAGACCGAATTGGCACTTGCATCTCTTTTGCAAACGCCCCAATGCATCACCAGGGCTCGTCAGTGGACTCGTCAAACCGGTGATGGAGTTGGCATCCAAAGAAGGGCTCCCTTGCGTATTAGAGTGCACTAACAAGTCTGCTCTCCCCATCTATAAGCACTTTGGGTTCGAGGTCAAGCAGGAGTTCAGCATTGGTGACATTGTGATGTGGTTTTTGGTCAAGGAGCCATGAATTTACAGTCAGATTAGGTTGTATATTGGTTTTAGAATTATATGTACTTGTACGGGTTGAGGATAGCCCTTGGATCGTAGAGGGCTTTGAGAAGCTTCATCTGCTCAATCTCAGCCTCAGATTTGGAGTAGCCGATGTAGTTCTTCTTCTGGAAACCCAATCCGTGCTCAGCAGAGATGGAACCCTTCTTCGAAGAGACCCATTCGTAGACAAATGGCTCAAGAGCTTTCTCCACCGCCTTTTCATAACGTCTAACGGCAACGTTCAAGTGCAGGTTCCCGTCACCGATGTGGCCGTATCCAACAGCATCGATCACAGGGAATTCATCAGTCTCACCGAGCAGCCCAGCCTGGTTGAGCTGTTCCCTGGCAGCCTCGACAAGGCCGTAAAGATCCTTCAGTGGGAGAGACACATCGTACTTGTAAACTCCTCCAGCAACTTGTGATGACTCCGGTATTTGTTCTCTCCAGTTCCATAGGTTCTTCAACTGCGTCTCATCCTGGGCAATGACACCATCCTGGATGGTTTCATTCTCAAAGGCCCTCTCGAGGAATCCTTCAAGTTTCTCCATGTCATGCTCACCATTAGAGCCAGACGTTTCGATCAACACGTAGAATGGGTGGTCGTCCTCCAATGGCTGGGCAGTCTTCAAGTGCTTCTTGGTCAAAACCTGGGAGTTAACATCCATGAATTCAAAAGCGGACAAGATCTCTCCCAATTCACCCTTGGCCTGGACAAACGTCTTCATGACAGCTTCATAAGAGTCCAGCCCGAGGAAGGCAACGTTGAAATTCTTTGGTCTTGGGGGACATAAGATGGAGAGACCAGTGATGACACCGAGTGTTCCCTCAGATCCGATAAAGAGTTGTTTCAAATCGTATCCGGTGTTGTCTTTTCTAAGTGCGTCGATATTGGAGACGATCTTTCCATTTGGTAAGACAACCTCGAGGCCAAGAACAGATCCGTGAAGGGAGCCATAACGGAGAAGTCTGAGACCACCCGCATTAGTGGCTACAGTGCCTCCAATGTGGCAGGATCCCTTGGCGCCCAGATCCAAGGGGAAGATGTATCCATGTTCAGCAAGGAACTGGTCGGCAATCTCGAGCACCACACCGGTATCAGCCTTGAGAATACCAGAAGTTGAGTCAAAAGATCTAATCTTGTTCAAGTTTGACAGATTGAGCACAACCTCATCGAAGACTGGCACAGAACCACCAACGAGACCCGTGTTACCACCTTGTGGTACAATCGCGATCTGTCTCTCGTTAGCGTACGCCAAGATTTGTGCAACCTGCTCTGTGGTCTTTGGCTTGATGGTGAGTTTCGACTGGCCACGGTATTTTCTCATCCAGTCCTCGTTGTGGAACAGGAGATCGTCAGCATCCTGGATAAGACCAGACTCGGACACAACAGACTTGAAGAAGTCAATGTCCTTTGATTCAAGCTGTGCATATCTTGGATCACGGTGCACGTTTGGATATGACTCCGCGGTGAAGGTCACATCTTTTGTGGAGAGGACGGCAGCGGAGGCATGGAATAGTCTCCGTTGTGGCTTAAGCAACCGAATGCCTCTCTTTGCCACGAGTCTAAGCATCGTACGAGTTTTTCCCAGGCAGAGAAATGGCAATGATGTTCAGGCTCATAAACTTTTCATTTCGTGATGATCGCGAAGTGTGTGACCGTTTGACTCGGAGGCCTACGAGGAAAATGAAAGGATCAAAAACTGGTAGTTTCTCAACGCCAACATCTCATCTGCAAGTTCACCTTGTTCACTCTGGTGGCTGTCGTTGGCGCAGTTCATTAAGAGTACTAACTCGAATTGCAAAAGGGTGATGTCCGATATGATCCAATGATCTTTGCCTTAGGAGGCATCGCTGAATCAATGAGAAGTACAACCCGGAACATGAACCCCGCTATTGTGCCATACAATCGGGCTTTGTTTCAATCCATATTTGAACTGTGCACAGAAGTAGGTTACATTCATAGTGCTATGCATGATAACGAGGGCGACTGATACCATGCTACACTTCTTCGCCATCGTGTCATAATGTCGATGTTCCAGCAATGTATGATCCACTCTGTTATGTCTTGTAGTGATTGGTCGGGCTTATAGTGGGCATGGTGCTGCCGTCACCCTAATACCCTGTCTACTTCACCACGTATGGTGACTCTATTGCCTAGCTCTTATCGTTACGGTGGACAGGAATTTTAGCATCCTTGTGTAGTTTGACCAAGGGAAAGGCTTATCCAGTCGGATCAAACCAGTGCTTTGCAGTCTGTTCGTGTTGCCTTGTCTCTTCTGGAGGTATGTGGTACCATAGCCACAACCCATTGACAAAAAGCATAAATCACTTACTTCAGCCCGTTGATAGCCTCAAAGGCCACCTTACTGATATGTCTGAACCTCGAACTGCCCAGCGGGACGCCCCCATACCATCGCGTCACGATCAAAAGCACCCCAACGGTGCCCGTTTGTTCCAGGAGCCTCAGAAGTCGCTGCCCAGCACCAGCCTCTCCACAGTCACTGATCCCCTGTTTGTCTCCCAGCCTCCAGGCATACATGGTCGGGTGTGTGGCTCGTTGTAAGGGCTTGTTCTGCTCAACGAGCTGCTCGATGAGATGTTCCACCTTTGGCGAGTCGATCCGACACGCGTGTCCTTGGAAGCGGGACTTGCGATCCGTGAGTATGGACGACTGGCTCCACATGGTTCCTTGCACCACTCTCTCTGATTCTGTTGTTTATTGGGGTTTCCTTTGTGTCTGTTGATCCAATTACCCCGGAGTCGCTTTTTTTTTTTGTTTACCTCAAACACCCGAGTTGCACTTCTCCCACCCTAAACCACCCACACCTTACACCATGCGAATCATAACCAGCGATGTGGCCACAGGAGGCGCCACAGGTGAGTGAAATTGTCGCTTTCGTGGATGGACCGGTGGACTGACAAAGCGCAGTGTGGGAATACGGGCATATGCTCACGAGGATCCATTCGTTTGGTGCTAAGGGCCGTGAGCACTACATTCAAAAGCTATGCTATTTCAAAAGAGACGGACAACGATTCCTCATAACTGGCCGTAAGGGCCTGTGCATTGATATCTACGACGAGGAGTACAACCTGATCACTACGAAGAAACTTTTGAGCACAAAGCAGGACTCGGATTTCTTCATTAGCCTTGAGGTTATCGATGACACCCAGCTCAAGGCCTGTTCAGGGCTGGGATACTGCTACTTCTTCTCGGTCGAGATGATCCTAACGTCGCGCTACGATGTGCTCGGAATGAGCTTTGGGCTCCATGGCTCTGTAGGGTTCTTCAAACACCTTCCGGACCCAACCTCAAGGGTCATTGTCGGTGGGAAAGACAGAGTGATCACGGTGATTGAGCTTGAAACGCACAAGATCGTGTGGAAGAGCAAATGCGTGAAGCATACCCATTTTGAGGCCTCGTTCGAAGATCCGGTATGGATACAGGACGCGGTCGTCGTGCAGCATGGTGCAGATGAGCACAGGTTCTTAGCTGCCTCCAGATTTGGAGCATTGCTGCTCTATGACCCGCTCATATCGCGGCAACCGTTGGACAAGATCCAGGTCTCTGAGAACCCGATACGACATATCCATATGATTGACGACACCATCTTCATTGCGGATGCTTTCAATAACGTGACTTTGCTAAACTACCCGAGGTTGAAGATCATCAACAGATTCAAAATTCCAATCGGACCGCTCGGTTCGGTGGCATTGCAAAGACTAGATCCTAGTAGAAGAGGGGGCACTAGGTTCATGGTGTTTGCCACGGGGACCGTGGAGAAATCTTTGAAGGTGTATATGGTGGAAGAGGGATATGCAACGTGCCTGTCAACCATCGCAACAGACTCCATTGTGACATCGCTCCTACTAGAAGGCGAAGTCAACAACGCTACGGATGATACGGCAGTACGAGAATCCAAACGGCTACGCAACGAGACAGCAGATCAAGGAAGTAATTAGTGCATTATAATGACATTTCATACCATCAGTCATCGTAGGGTGGCGTCCGGCTTTTTACATTGTGTTCTCTCTATTTCTCTCTGTCCCTCAATTCTTGGACTTTGAGCCGGGAAAAGGCGTGTATGCCGGAGGTTGTTCCTTAGGGATCGATCCATAGTTATTCGAGCTGTCCGTCAATGACCCCTGTGGCCCCTGTTGCCGTGGAACCGGGCTTGCACTTGGTGATGGCGTCGCAACATAGCTGGCCTCGCCATCGCGCACAACGTGATAGCACTGACTCTCAACGTCCAGTACAACATAGCGTATTGGATACTTGGCAATGATGTAGAAACTGTGTATCACCCCCGGGATGTAACCGAGCAAGCATAACGCAACGTTGATGAGCATCTCAGGGGAGCACAGGCCACATTTGACCCAGACGGGGAACGGTGGGAAGATCAATGAAATGAGCACAAGAATACAGTCACAGGAGAAGCAGCACATTTGTCCTTCTAGTTTGATTGTATTCCAGATTTAGGGCATCCCTTTGTATTCAAATGGGGGAGTTTTTTTTTTTTAGGCGTTCAGCGTGCGTGACACATTTTTCGGCTGCCGACTGGCCGTTGCCGTGGCTTTGGTGAGGGGGGCGGAGGAAATCGGATAAGGCCCCGGGCCTGTACGGTGAGGTCTACCGTTCTGTCATTGTTTATTGTCCGGGAGATGAACACTAATGGCCTCTGAATGCCGCTATCTTGAACTCATCTGCTATGTCACCCTCACTGATAGCGTCTTCTTGATCCTCGCTGCCATTCAGACTCGTCGATGACGACGATAACTCTTCGCTCAGGAAGGCCCGTGACTCCTGGTACGAAGGCGGTGCCAGCGGCGGAGGATCTAGAGAGTCTGCAGATGTGGACTCATGCCTGCTCATCCTCCGGAAGTTGTTCAGCAGCTCGCTCTTTGTCACCGAGACCCGTCTCCCCACTACAGGGATGTCCTGGTTCATCAGGCTATCAATGTTCTCAATACCCATGGTGGAAGCCCGCGAAAGACGATTCACCGTTTCATCTCCACAGCTAACACCAGAGGGCATCATCATGGGTGAGTTGTGTGCTGAGGTGGCCTCTTCAAAAGTCGGTAACCGGGTGTCTCCGTGATACTCGGGCAACTCCACACTGTCAGGAACACACTGGCTGTTGAGTAAGTACAGCGGAGTGTCAATCATCACCTCATAGTGGTGCAGCTTGGATTTATGAGCCTCCATCCGCGATACCCTCACACTGACTTGGAGCTTGTGTTCGATCGATATGAACCTGTTGATCGATGACTCTGGATAAAATCCAGCCACATGCTCCAACACTCTAGAGTCAGTCTCCATCGTAACATCGTTAATTTTCACCAATGTAGCTCGGTCATGGTCAACCTGTCTGTTGTGTTTCTCTGTGTAGAAAATCGACTGCACCATATGTTTATCAGTCCAAGGAACATTTTTGACAAATTTATGAGGCCTCACAAATGGGATGTAGCATTCAACATGCAGCGGTTCCACCATAGATCCGATGGCCAAAAGGTTATCGCTCTGTGAGAACTTCACCACCACGTCCCGGACGGCAGCACTCGTTCTCTGCTTACTCTTGAGCTCAAACATCAACAGTGCCTTCTCCTTATTCGTGGCCTTGTAATACCCATCTTCATAGTCCACCGTTTCCTCTTCGTACTCATATCCAAGGTTCTTTGAAACGTAGGTGACTTTCTCAATGATCTTCACCTTTAATCGTTTCACTTGAATGTCTTTATCCAGGGGCATCAGTTTGATCTTCAACGGGAGCTCTTCACCCAAGGTGACATATTTCTTTGGGAAAGATATCTCATAGTTCAAGGAGTCGCTCCACACTTTGTTGATATACACAGGTTTATCCACGGTGGAGACGCCCAGCAATGGCGGTCCGCGTATGACATGGACATCATGCTCTCCATATGTGTACTGTTTAGCCTTGGTCACCACTATTGATCTCAGCTGATACTTAACACATGCCTGCATGGTCATAAGGGATTCAGATAGCTGAGTCATCCACTGGACAGGAAGGAGGAAGATGTACGTTCCAGCGGGGAAATTCACAGATCCAGCTGTGTTCAAACTGTTTATCACGAACGGATCGTGTTCTCTTTTCGGATTCACATATGATCCTTTTGATATGTGGTCTGATGAATGTTGTTCAAATTTCTTTGTGGGAATCCGCTGCTCTGTCAAGAACTTTGAAGTGTCAAGTTCCTCATCCTCTATGGCCTCATCATGAGGGACAAAGTAGTTATAGTTCGCCAAAGATAGATCCCAACTCAGCTGTCCAAGCTCGAAGGATTCCTTTTTGATGCTGTGATCGCTTGGAAGCCCCCTTGGCCAGATGATGGAGCATGTCGATTGGAGCTGTGCCTTAATTGTCGTGACTGCAGTTGGTTTATCCAGACTGATAATGACAGCAAACGTGTGCATGACCACATCATCTACAGAGGGGGCCTGAAAGTCTTGAGCATGGCCACTGAGCCTGTTTTCTGTTGAGCAACCATCACGATGCTCCTCTTGGTGGGAAGGGGAAGCGAAAGACGGTATGTGGGTGGACGCTGGATTCAACAGCGCCGTGTCGTATTCTTCCTCTCTCGCCATGGACGGAAGGAAGACCGTGTCACCGGAAGATGCTACGGAGATCCCCACGGGTCCTTCAGTGACGATCCTTGGTGTTGAAAGTCCTTGGAAACGCAAGTAGTGGAGCACATCTGGGGCGAACTTTTCATTGTTGAGCGAGGTGAACCGTTCGAGCCCTTCCGTCTCGGAGGAGTCAGACTCTGATGAGAGGGACCACAAGGAGAGTCTGCGACCCACGGACATGGACCGCTTGGACTTCTTTGAGGCGGCGCTTGTGGAGGAGCGCACGGGCGCCAGCGTGTTGTCCTCCTTGTTGCGGAACTTTTTGAACGCCAATGAGAACATGTCGATCGGTAATTGGATATGGGTGTGTATGGCTGTTGATGTTGAGGACCTTGGTGTAGAGCTTGGCTGTTTTTTTGTGGGGTCACACACCCATGTGGTCTATATCGAATGGTTGTTTCTTGGCTGTTTGAGCGCCGCTGTTTTTGAGCAGATGGTGGCAGTCGGTGGAGCACTGGTGCGGAGTCGTTCGTCCTGAGCAGCACCTTGTGGCCTCTGCGGTGGACGGATATGCGATGGTTGTTTGTGAGTGTGAGAGTGTGCGCGCCTTCGAATCGTTCGTTGGACCTGCAAATGAACAAACGCGAAGGCAACTGAGATAACGACGATAAGCCGGAACTCAGAACAGAAGTGGAGATACAAGGGCCTACAACTCACGCGCGTGTGCTTCATCAGACTGTCTAACCAATGGACCAGCGACTTCTCAACACGATGAACAACCAGGATCATCTGCTCATCCACACGCTTTACAAGCAACAGCACACACTGAAACTGACGGCGACCTCATCTCTGCAAATGAACACCGTAGGGACTTGCGATGGCTCGGTGGCAAAGACGCGACATGAGCTGCTGAAGCGACTAGCGAGGGGCGAGTAATGGACGTTGTTTAGTGGCACTTGCCTGTTAATTCACGATGTATAGGCTTTCCCTCTGCGTAGTACTAGCAACGTTCAGCTCCATATAGTGGCTTACCTGTATGGCCTCATGTTTCCATTCTGTTGATTTTCCTCTATGGCCTCCGCCGGATCGACACACCTCCTTGAAATGCTCCCCCCCCACTCACAAATGTTCAATTCACCATAACACAAAAAGCACCCACTCAGAGGCTAAGAAGCTGGAATAGGAAACAGTCGCAACACAAAGATGAAGCCTTCTAGCACCCTCCTCAAGGCCATCTCCACTACCGTGAACCAGGCCCCCAACAGAGCAGTCACATGGTCCCGGTCCCAGATTAAAAGGAGTGACGTGCTCAACCATGCCAAATTCCTACAAAAGGACCTCTCAAAGCAGCCGGCACCGCCAGCTGCAATTGACCTCATTGCAGCAGTACCTGTGACAGTTGTCAACGACCGCATTGCTGTGTGCCAAGGCCACACACAAGCTGGACAGGGGCATCCGAAAGTCTACATCAACCTAGAGCCAAAGCGTCCCATGCCATGCGGATACTGCGGACTGAGATACCAGATGGAGTGAAAAACGCCGTATATATGCACTGTCAGACTTACTATTTATACTTATTTATCAATGCACAAAAACAAATCAGATTACAGCCAAGAGAGAGCTCCGTATACAACCACAACAGTGCTAACGTCAAACAACGAAAGCTGCAACAGTTCCAAGTATTTCACCCCAAGCTTGATTCTCCCCTTCCATCTTTGACTGAGCAAAGGCTCAGGGACGAACCCCAGGTAGTCCAACACTTTGGAGTTGTAGTTGTAGTGCGCCTCCTTGGTGTTGATCAAATGGAGGGCATAAATCGAGGTTGTTATAACTTCAAAAGCTGTAAAGACTTGGATGAACTGCGACGTGAAATTGCTCCGTGGTAGTGCATATGTTGAAGACCGCTGACCTCGGGTGAAGAAGTATAGCGTCAAACAAAGCGTAAAGATGAGTTTCCCCAGCATGAAAATCGCTTTATACCTGTCATTGGAAGCCTTCGCTAAGAGTGCATCCTCGCTCAGAGGAGATTCTTGAGGTTCCGTGCTACCTCCATCAGCCTTTGCTGACATCCCCTGCAACATTGCAAACATGTCGTTGAACTCAGCATCACCATGCTCATGTGCCGCAGACCCCAGGATCTTCTCTAGCGCCTTCTGGAAATCCTGTTGGTCAGCTTGACCAGCCACGGAGTCAATATCCTGCATTGGGGGATCGCTGAAGTTCTGGGAGATCCTATTGTTCCGCTTCTTGGCAGCAGACACCTCCTGGGGCTGTTGTGCCCGCTCTCCATCGACATCCTTCACAGCTTCCAAAGGCTTCTCACCGGTGATTCTATTCAGACGAGCAGATGACTGCGCCATCTTGGCTGCGCGTCTCTCTCGTAGAAGAGCACGTTTTTCAGCTTCCGTAAGCGCCATTGCCTCTTCTTCTTCACCTGTTCACTACGTCGGTAATATTGCCGATGGCTCGAACTGGTTTTGTCCCCACCACCCACTTTACGGTTGGCACACGAATTTCTCTCTAGTAATCACAACCATGGAACAACGTGATAAATTATCCTATGTACAGCTTCACTTCGAGTCACTCCCGACAATCTCCTCCCAGGTCTTTCCCTGTTTCTTCAACTCAGCCGTCAGGTCATCCTTGATCTTGGAAACGAGCCCAGGACCCTTGTATGCAAAGCTGGTGTATAACTCCACGTATTGTGCACCGGCTCTACCAAAGTCCAACACATCGCCAGCATCATAGATTCCACCACAGCCGATCAATATGATGCCTGATCCTTTGGTGTACTTGTATGCAGTTCGTAAAGCCTGTAGCGACAATGGCTTCACTGGTTTACCACTGAGTCCACCGGCCTGTTGGGTAAGTTCACTGGAGGACTTGAGAGTCTCTGGCCTTTGAATGGTGGTGTTGGAAATGATGATACCATTGATCTTGGAGTTCTTCGCCGATCTCACAATCGACTCGATTTCAGATTCATTGAGATCTGGGGCAACTTTGACTAGGACCGGGGTCTTCTCTTCGGGACAGAGAGCATCACGCTTGGCAATGACAGATTGCAACAACTGAGTGAGCTTCTCTTCACCTTGAAGACTTCTCAACCCAGGGGTGTTTGGAGAAGACACGTTGATGACAAGGACATCAGCCAAAGAGTTGAAATTCTCCACGCCTTTCACGTAGTCTTCAACCTCATCGCCAGTCTTGTTCTTTCCCAGGTTGATGGCCAATAGTCTGCCGTCTTTGAATGCATGGTTTCCATGCTTGTCACCGTGATAAGATGTGGCTCTCTTCTCCAATCTCTGCTTAACAAGCTCATGACCCTCGGAGTTGAACCCATATCTGTTGATAACGGCATCATCCTCTGGAAGTCTGAAGAACCGTGGTTTCGGGTTACCAGGCTGCGGAAGAGGAGTGATAGATCCAATCTCCACATATCCAAAGCCAGCACCAAACAGGGCATCGATAGCCTCACCGTGCTTATCCAATCCGGCGGCAACACCAATGGGGTTCGATAGTGTCTTTCCAAAGACAGAAACCTGGAGCACTGGGTCATCATGGTCAAAGAAAAGCCTTGGGGCAAGACCAACTTTCATGAACCATATCCCCAAGAGGTGTCCTTGTTCAGCATCTGTCACGGCTCTAATGACGGGACAGAACAACTTCTCGTGGATCGATGATCTAGCATCATAACAGTAGAGCGTGAAAATACCACCACAGATGGCCAATCCGGTACGACGCCAGCTGGACTGCAGTGGTGCAGTGGACTGGGCACGGATTCCACGTTTAAGGAGCGGGATTGTCCGTGAGCCGAGTCTGTTCATTTGTTGGTGCGCTTATTAGGTGTCAGACCAGCTTTAGAAGTTCAAATTTTTCAGATTAGACATATATGCAGGGCCGCTCTTTATATGGGACGTCTGGTGACCACCCCGACGATGAATCTCACGGTCAGCAGACTACACAACCTACGGGGGGAGGGGGGACAAGATCTCCAGAGCTCATCATGTGATGGTATTACTCTCTCTATAGCTGTGTAGGAATGACTCAACGGTATCAAGCTCCACATTACAACCTTTGAGCACCACATCCCCAGCCTGCAGCACGTTACCACTGAAGTGCTTCAAATGAATGTGACCGACAACTTTCAACACCCGTAAGTTTGGCATGTTGTTATCAGTGATGGAGCAAGATGTGGAGATTGAGGAGTTGAGGAATGACCTAGTGGTGATGTGGTCGCTGTCGATCAAATTCAAGTCAAAGGCCTCGATGTGCTTGTTGCTCACCTCAACGATTTTTAAAGAGTGCAGCATCGGAGCCATATTCCGCTTGAACTTAGACATGTTACAGTTCTTCAAGGCAAGAGACTCCAATGATGTCAGTGTGAGGTTTTGTACAATCTCCAACCCATCAAAGTAGAATTCGTTCTCGTCAAGATCAGAGTTGTAATCGTAGTCATCGTAATCCTCATCGTACCGCACGTAATTATTACTGTTCCTTGAGTAGGCATCTTCTTCTTCGTTCATGTAGTCCTCTAGCTTCAATTTCCTGAGGGAGGGTAGTGTGTGCCGATGCTTTGCCAAATCCAGAAAGTCTAGCACTTCTTGATAGAATTTTGAAGAGCAGTAGTATAAGTTGAGTGTAGTCAGCAGTGGATACTGTGCGATGTCGGAGATCAACATATGGTTCCCATTAGTCTTAACATCTTTAAGATTGGGAAACAGCACCCTATACTGGTCGCCGCTCTTGTCATGGAACAGCGATTTAAACATTTTGAGATACGTCATATCGATATCCACAGGAGTATATACCACAGTAACGTGTTTCTGCAACTTTATCAGGCGTGCAAGCACACGGTGCACTGTCAGCTGCACCTCGCCATTGCCGTAGTGGGAGATCATAACGTTAAAGAAATGGTAGGGCTGGAACAACGAGTTCAAATGCAGTTTGCCCTTCACGATCTCTTGAATGGTGACACAGGTGCCGGTCCTGGCTGATGAGTCGGTGATATCCATCATCACGAGCTTCTTTAGCTCCGGCACCTTCGACACCGGACCGGTGATTGTGTCTTTAGAGGCGAAGCTGAGCACCTGGGTAACAATCTCCGGCGGCAGCGTCATGCCCATGGTGATGGTTGTATGTAAGCCCTCCCAGAAGAGCTCCAGAAGCCAGCCAAGACTCCTTCGCGGCACTCGTTGGAGTATTCAGCCGTCTGAGCCTGTGCCATATTCCACCGTTTCCTTCCCCACGATCGACACATCACGTGATACCCTCGGAACTCTCTTATCTGGTTCTTTTGGCTGCAATCGTTGGATCATCGCAACTGGGCTCCTTCGAGCTTGTGGATCAGTGTCGCTGCTCAGTTGTTGTCCTGTTTGCTTCTAGACTCGGGAATTTCAACGGGTACCGTGAATTGAACAATGCTCTCCGCAGATGAGGTCAGCTTGCTGAGGACCAAAACCCATGAGGCACTTGGTATGAGCTACTCCCCGTATTCGAAGTTTAGGTGAGTGGATATTCCTCGGAATCCCCGGCTATTTGTGCTCGGTGCTTGATCACGCGTGGATCGCCACTAACACCCTAGGGTCGGATGTGCTATAGTATCGAACTCCGGGGAGATCTTGCAAGGTGCCAACGTTGAGAACGCCTCATACGGTGAGTATTGTCAGCAGGGCCTCTAGCCAACACTAACAATCCCCGAAAGGTGCCGGTGTCTGTGCAGAGCGTGCGACGATCTGTCATGCTATCAACATGGGTCATTCCCAATTCAAAGCGATCGGCATCACGAGCGATCTTACCGATGAGTTTATCACCCCGTGTGGAATCTGTCGACAGTTTATCAGAGAGTTCGGAAAGGAGACGCCGGTGTACATGTTCAAAGGTGACGAGGTCTTGATGCTGAAGCTGAGCGAATTACTCCCCAGAAGTTTTGGGCCCGAGCAGTTGCAGTGATCTGTTCCTGCTGTCCGCAAAGCCAACCCATCTCACTCTTTATCGATGGGCCACAGTACAGCTAACATCCCCTCCAAGCACGCCTGGTATTACCACGTTGAGTTCTACCCCATAAACGTGTAAGTCTACTCGTAGGACCCTGTCAGCAGCCGGCTCGCGCTGTGTTCCCACCCGCTTGAAAAATTTCGGAGTGGAAAACTTTGTAATCAACATCAAACCATACACGCCATGTCCACATGTTCCGCCTCTGACTGCGGTAAACCAACCACATCTGTGCTCAAGTGTCCCCTCTGTCTCAAGCAGGGCATCACATCCGTCTTTTGCAACCAGCAGTGCTTCAAGCGGAGCTATGCCACACACAAGGCCATCCACGTGAAGCCAGGTGTGGAGTCGTACGACCCATTCCCTCAGTTCCCATTCACCGGCTCGCTGAGACCATCATACCCGTTGACGCCACGCCGCGAGCTGCCTGACTCCGTCGTGCTCCCAGACTACGTGAACAATGGTAAACCAGTTTCGGAGATTGAGAACGACCGGACCACAAAGATCCCAGTCTACTCCGAGGATGAGCTAAAGATCATCAGACAGGCGGCTGTGTATGGCCGTGAGATCCTTGATGCTGCTGCTGCAATCGTGAAACCGGGTGTCACCACAGATGCTATTGACGAGGTGGTGCATGCCGAGTCGATAAAGCGCAACGTGTACCCATCGCCGTTGAATTACTACAACTTCCCCAAGTCGGTGTGCACATCTGTAAACGAGGTGATCTGCCATGGTATCCCAGACAAGAGACCATTGCAGGATGGCGACATCGTGAACATTGACATCTCCGTTTACTTGGATGGATACCATGCCGATCTTAACGAAACTTACTATGTGGGTAAGCCATCCACCGAGGCCATCAACGTTGTTGAAACTGCTAGAGAGTGTTTGGATCTGGCCATCGCGGCTTGCAAACCGGGTGTGGCGTTCAGATCCCTTGGTGATCTCATCGAGAAGCACGCAAAGCAAAAGGGATGCTCAGTGGTGAGAGCATTCTGCGGTCATGGCACGGGAAAGTTCTTCCACTGTGCTCCACAGGTGGCACATTATGCCCGTAATAAATCACCTGGTATCATGAAACCAGGTATGGTTTTCACCATCGAGCCAATGATCAACGTGGGCACGTATAGGGAGACGACATGGCCGGATAACTGGACTGCAACCACCGCTGATGGAAAGTACAGTGCCCAGTTTGAGCATGAGCTGCTGATCACAGAGACAGGCTACGAGCTGCTATCGGCCAGAAAGGAGAACAGTCCTGGTGGAGCAGTTGCTCGTGTGTGAACTGACGTTTTTTTTCCTTTGTTAATAGAGAGCATGCAGCATAGCTGTCATCCCATTGTGTGTGTAGGCCATATCATCATGTACCACCAGCAGCACTAATAGTGCAAGGTTGCACTGTATTCCACTTACGTAATCGCTGACTAACGCACGCGTGCCCGCGCAGAAAAAATTACGCCGCCCGCCGCCAAAAAGTTGGCCACTCTCTCAGCTCTGAGGGCCCATCACACAGTCCACATCATGTCCTCATTGCAGCTGCTCAACCCGAAGGCGGAGTCCCTGAGACGCGCAGCGGCGCTGCAGGTGAACATCGCCGCGGCGAAGGGACTTCAACAGGTTCTGGAGACCAACCTGGGCCCTAAGGGCACCTTGAAGATGCTCGTTGATGGAGCTGGAAGCATAAAGCTTACAAAGGACGGCAAGGTTCTTTTGAGCGAGATGCAGATCCAGAACCCCACAGCGGTGATGATTGCCCGTGCAGCTGCCGCTCAGGACGAGATCACTGGAGATGGAACTACCTCTGTGGTGTTGCTCGTTGGTGAGTTGTTGAAACAGGCTGAGAGATTCACCACCGAGGGCGTCCATCCACGTATCATCACCGATGGCTTTGACATTGCGAGAAGGGAGACTCTGAAATACTTGGATGGTTACAAGATTGAAAGGGATATTGACAGAGAGCTTCTACTCCAAGTTGCCAGATCAGCACTGTTCACCAAAGTGCAAGCCGACGTTGCAGAGGCATTGGTGCCAATTGTCACCGATGCGGTGATGGGTGTGAAGGGCGAGAATGCCTTGGACTTACACATGATTGAGATCATGCAGATGCAGCATGGTTCTGCCAAGGAGTCAGAATTGATAAAGGGATTGGTCTTGGACCATGGTGCACGCCATCCAGACATGCCTAAGGTGGTGAAGAATGCACATGTGTTGATCTTGAACGTTTCTTTGGAGTATGAGAAGACCGAGGTGAACTCTGGCTTCTTTTACAGCTCTGCTGAACAGAGGGACAAGCTCGTTCAAAGCGAGCGTAAGTTTGTCGATGAGAAATTGAAAAAGATTGTTGACTTGAAGAATGAAGTGTGTGGACTCAATGGCGATGATGGGTTTGTTATTATCAACCAGAAGGGTATTGACCCGATGTCACTGGACATCTTGGCCAAGCATGGCATTTTGGCCCTAAGAAGGGCAAAGAGACGTAACATGGAGAGATTGCAGTTGGTCACCGGCGGTGAGGCACAGAATTCCGTTGATGATCTCTCGCCTCAAGTCCTTGGGTTCTCTGGTCATGTCTACGAGGAGACCCTTGGAGAGGACAAGTTCACCTTTGTCACCGAGAACAGAGATCCAAAGGCATGCACCGTACTGATCAAAGGTGCGTCGATGCATGTGTTGAACCAGACAAAAGACGCGGTCCGTGATGGACTTAGGGCCGTGGCGAACGTGATCAAGGATGGATGCGTTGTCCCTGGCGCAGGCTCGTTCTTCATCTCGGCGTCTGACCACCTGAACAAGAACGTGAGTGCGTTGACCAAAGGTCGCACAAAGACCGGAGTGCAGGCGTTTGCCGAGGCATTGCTTGTGATTCCAAAGACACTTGTGAAGAACTCTGGGTTTGATGCGCTGGATGTCGTATCCGCATGTCAGGATGAATTGGAGGATGGACGCGTGATTGGTATTGATCTGAATTCTGGTGACTCGTGCGATCCAACCATCGAGGGTATTTGGGATTCTTATAGAGTGTTGAGAAATGCCATCACCTCCGCAGTGGGGATCTCATCGAATTTGCTGCTCTGTGATGAATTGTTGAAGGCTGGAAGATCCAGTCTCAAGGAAGGTGGTGGAGCTGGCGGACCACCAGGCCCGCAGTAAGTAAGGAATGATAAAATAATTATCCAACGGCATAGCTGATGGTAGGGCTTCGACGATACAGCTTGTGTGCATGGGAGTCGGCACACACAGTGCTGTTTCCCGATGTTGCTTTCCGACAATGTCTTCCGATGATGCCTTGGGAAGGTGCTTTCCGACGGTGCCTGCCGGTACATAGAGGTCAATGACCTGATGATATACAGTAAGACACATGTAGCTTCAACACCAAACTGATAGACATTAATACCCTCCACCAACGCACAGGTCCGGCTGCCATTTCCGGACGGGTCATGATGAAAACCCCGTCAGTTTTTTTTTCCAGCCCCAAATTATTACATCGAACCGCAGCACCAATTAGGGAAGGATTTTGACAGCCATACGGCTTTACACTTCAAATACAAGGTCTCATATCCCAATTCGGCAGAAGCAGCTTTCAGAAACACATCCTGGGGGTACTGTTCAACCACAGTTTCACCTCTCTACTGAAGGCGGTGCACACATAAAACCTCCTGCTGGGCCGAAGAACATTTTCAACAATGAAGCTGAGGCGCCAGGTACTGCTTCTGCTTATCCCCTTGGTTTCCATAGTTCTGGCACTGTTATCACCCGGATGGCTGCTCACGTTGAATAGTAAGCCCCAGCAACAGGTTCAAACCATTGAATTAGCAACGGATGACGGGATCAATGCTCATGTCGAACAAGTACGGCACAATTTCCTTGGAAGACCTTTGCATGATTTCCAGCTCTCGGATACTCTGGTAGCCACCGATATCGAAGGTGGTGTTCATGGTCTGAATAGAGACACCGGCGAAGTGCGTTGGTCACTCGAAATGGACGAACCTTTGGTGTCGGTGCAGTCAAACTTGTCGCACCAAGATGACACTACGGAGGACTCGTTGGTTTGGATAGTTGAGCCATACGGCGATGGGAATCTCTACATGTTCAACAGAGAGATTGGTCTGAACAAACTACCCGTTTCGATTAGCCAGTTGGTCATGCAAAGTCCATTTGCACTGAATGGTGATGATAAAGTGTATACTGGGCTGAGGAAGTCCTCCTTATATTCATTGGATCTGACGTCGGGTGAAACTTTAGCAACTTATGGATCATCTACAAACCTACAATTCTGCTCAGACAGCTCCATGGATTGTTCCAACATGTTTGTGTTGGGTAAAACAACGTATGAACTAACCATTCATTCAAAGGATAACACATATTGGAACGTGACGTACTCTACTTGGGGGCCGAACAACATTGACATCGACTTGGCCATGCAAAATAACATCCCACTGGATGGGACATATATCGCCCCTTTTCATGACAGTACATTGCTCGCCATTGATACAAACTCCAAAGTTGCCAAATGGGTTTCACAGCTACCAAACACCGTTGTCAATGTCTTTGACGTAATACATGATGGGAAGCCTAACAAGATTGACAAATCGTTCATCGTGGTTCCACATCCTTTGAAGCCACCAACTGGCTTCCAAGAATTGAAGAATGAAGGTACATACCTTGACAGAACAAGAAATGGATCATGGTATGCCCTATCCTCAGAATATTATCCGTCCTTGGTCCAGTCAGCACCGACATCACGATATTCATTGAGTGAACGATGGAGATCACCGCATGTGCTCAACTCTCCACATCATTTCAACACGGCAATCATCGGTGTACATTTACCGACATCAAGTGAGCATAGGGCAGATGCCACCGGTGCCATCATCGGATATCCTACAAATTTTCCAGGGCAATATCCCATCCATCGTGACTTGATCCAAGAGACAACGAGGACGAATGAGCTAGGGATGTATATTCCACCATCGAGATCAGAATGGGCGGGATTGCCATCATCATCGTCATTCTCGCCAGTATTGCAAATTGATCCATCGCCTAGAGAAAATCCAGGGTTCTTTGATACCGCATTTGGCAATTTTCTGTACAGGTGCTTGGAGAATCTATTAATGATTACCATTCTCCTTGGTTCCATCTTTTTTGCCATCAAAATGCAATGGCTCCCTTCATTGAACATGTTACTGCGGAGTAATGGTCTTGAACTGAAGGAATTGGATATTCCCACACCTACCTTCAACGTGCCCATTGCAGGTACCACGGTTGAGGATGTCACAATACCCACTGAGGTTAACGAGCCATTGGCAGATGAAGCCACCGTGGAACAAACATCTGTAAAGAAGAAAGAAGTGACCATTATTGAGCCACCTCCGGAAGAACTTATGTCAGTTGAGAATGGTGGCGCTGGTGTGATGAAGAAGCGCAAGAGAGGTTCAAGAGGCGGCAAAAAATCAAAGAAGACCATTGACAAGGAGTCAGACCAATCAGGCACTCCGGAAGTGATGATAAATGAGCTTGCGCCCGTGCCTAACGGTCATAATCCACCCCAACAATCGGATAAATTGACGCTCTCTGATGAAGTGCTGGGATACGGATCATATGGCACAGTGGTGTTGAAAGGTGTTTTCCAAGGTCGTGATGTGGCTGTTAAGCGCATGCTCATCGACTTTTATGACGTTGCATCTCATGAGATAAGCCTTTTGACGGAGAGTGATGACCATCCGAATGTGATCAGGTATTTCTACAACGAGACGAACGATAAGTTCTTATTCATTGCTCTAGAGCTGTGCTCAGCAAGTTTGGAGGATGTCATTGAGAAAAGCCTGGAGTATTCGGATCTTGTGGATCGTATGGAACCTGTTAATGTCTTGGAACAGGTTGCCAAAGGTCTCCATCATTTGCATTCTCTTAAGATTGTTCATCGAGACATCAAACCACAAAATATCCTCGTTGCTCCACCGAAGAAGCTTAAGACTCGTCAAGAACTCTTTGCACCTGTCCGCATTCTCATATCAGATTTTGGGTTGTGTAAAAGGCTGGAAGCTGACGAGAGCTCCTTTAGAGCCACAACGCAACATGCTGCCGGGACCTCTGGATGGAGAGCTCCAGAACTACTTGTGGATGAAACAAATCATGCCTATTCAGTGAACAGCGACCATTCTCTCAATACCTCATCCAATTCAATCGCTGAACCACTTGTGTTTGATGCGCTGACTAGACGGCGTTTGACAAGAGCGATTGATATCTTTTCACTGGGCTGTGTCTTCTTCTACATTCTTACCAATGGTGGACATCCGTTTGGTGATCGATACCTGCGAGAGGGAAATGTTATCAAGGCTGTATTTAACCTGGATCCACTGGATATCCTTCCAGAGAACGTTGTTGAGGCAAAGGACCTGATATTAAAGATGATTTCAAGGGATCCTAAGAAGAGACCAAGCACTGACCAGGTGTTGAAGCACCCCTTCTTCTGGAACAATGCGAAGAAGTTGGACTTCCTGCTCAAGGTGAGCGATCGATACGAGGTGGAGAGAAGAGATCCGCCAAGTGATCTCCTGCTGATTCTGGAGGAAATTGCACCGCTGGTAATTGGAGAAGATTGGTGCTCAAAGTTTGACAGGTCGTTTATGGATAACCTGGGAAAATATAGAAAGTACCACGGTGATCGTGTCATGGACCTCTTGAGGGCGTTACGGAACAAGTACCACCATTTCAATGATCTTCCACCTGACCTTGCTGTGAAGATGAGTCCGTTGCCAGATGGATTTTACAGATATTTCAACCGGAAATTCCCCTCGTTGTTGATGGGGATATACGGGGTCGTGGAGGATAACCTTGCTGATGATCACGTGTTGAGCACCTTCTTCTAAGGTTCCAACTATAGACACTAAACTATTACTTTTAATGACGATATGACATTTTTAACATAAGCTGGGTTTCGTCCTCTGCTAGTGCCAATATCCATATCTCTCACAATATCGCCACCACATCTCGAAACAGGGCGGGTGGCCATCTCAGCTGGGAGTTCGATTGACGCAATAACAGCAGCATCTCATTATGCCTGTCCCGAATTGAAAGTCATGTGAGTTGTAGTGCGCGCACCAAACTTTGACGAGTGCGATCATGTGACGTCATCAATTCCGAGTGGTGTTTGGATGTCATTGCCATCGCGAAATCCGGTTGGCCTGCGCGGTGTGCAATTCTGGGGCTCCGGCCTTTTGGCGCTTAGAGGATCAACGCCAATTGAAACAACATCAACAGCGGCACCGCGTCATGTCTTCTTCACAGGTTACGCTGAGGGATCGGCAGACTGGTAAGTACTAGCGGTCTTTGGTCTCCAATTCGTGCCTCTGCTCCGTCATGAGGAGGCATTGAGTGGGCATCAACCTTACTGGACTTCACTAACGTGTCCATAGCCACTCTCGAGAAGATGCTCAACCTGAACATCAACGCCGAAAATGCGGACCTCACAGAGTCACTGAATGACGAGGAGATTATCTGGAAAGTCCTAGTTCTCGATAGCAAGAGTACCTCGATTGTTTCATCCGTACTGCGCATGTCTGACCTCCTGAGGTGTGGAATCACAATGCACACGCACATCAAGGCATCCCGCTCACCGCTGGTAGACGTTCCGGCGATCTACTTTGTGGAACCAACTCAGGATAATGTGGACCGTATTGCACAGGACCTGAAAGATGACAAGTACGCAGGGTTCTACATCAACTTTACATCTTCTTTGAGCAGAGATCTCTTGGAGGATCTGGCAAAATCAGTCGCCATCACAGGCAAATCATCAAAAGTCATGCAAGTGTATGATCAGTACCTCAACTACATTGTCACTGAACCGTCTCTTTTTGCCCTGAAACTACCACATGTTTACTCAAAGTTTGCAGATGCCAAAACCACAGAAGACGAAATCAACCTAACAGCAGACGTCATTGCAAATGGAGTCTTCGACACAATTATCACCATGGGTAATATCCCAATAATACGCAGTCAAACTGGCGGACCTGCTCAACTAGTGGCAGAGAAACTCGATCAGAAATTGCGCGACTACGTCATTAGCACCAAGTTCACCACAGGGCCAGACTATTCACAGAGATTCGTGCTCATCCTCCTGGATCGTAATATTGACCTCGCTGCAATGTTTGCCCATTCATGGATATATCAGTGCCTCGTTGCAGATGTATTCAAGCTCGAGGGAAATACAATCTCTGTGGAGATTGAGAAGGATGGGAAGAAGGTGAAAACACAGTATGACCTGGAGCAGAAAGACTTCTTTTGGAATGCAAACTCACAGCTACCTTTCCCAGATGCAGTCGATAATGCTGACACAGAGTTGAAGAACTATAAGGAAAAGGCTGCCGAACTTACTCGTGGCGCTGGTGCGCAGAGTCTAGATGATCTGGATGGGAAGAAAGACGACCTATTGCAACAAACTGTGAGCAAGTTGCCCGAGCTCACTGCTCGTAAGAATATCATTGACATGCACATGAACGTGCTGCTAGCCCTGTTGAACGAGCTAAAGGCCAAAGGATTGGACTCCTTTTTCGAGATCGAACAGAGTCTGAGTGATCCAAAGTCAAGACAACGGTTCCTTGAGGTGTTGAAAGATGATGGAAATGTGCATAACTTGGAGGATAAGCTTAGAACGTTCATCGTGATGTATTTGACCACTGAGCTTCCGTCTGAGTTCGTTACCTCTGTGGAGCAACAGTTTGCTAAGCATGAGTCGTTTGACAAGAGTGCCTTGACTCACATCAAGAAGCTGAAGGACTCACTTCGTATACGCAGCTCGATGGTTCTGAATACGTACGCCTCCCTCAATGGCAACGCACAGGGCCAATCCGGTGCTCTTTTCTCCAGTTTGAGCTCGAAGTTGTACAATCTTGCCGACGGTAAGCTTACTGATGGAGTTGGATCTTTGATATCTGGTATCAAGAGACTGCTTCCGGAGAAGAAGGCTATGCCGATCACAAAGGTTGTCGAAACGATCATGGATCCTAATAATGCCAGTGAAGATTCTTTGAAGGTTACTGATGACTACTTGTACTACGATCCAAAAGTCATTAGAGGTTCTCACTCCAGACAACCAAAGAGACAGACATACGTTGAAAGCGTTGTCTTCGTCGTCGGTGGTGGTAACTATCTGGAGTACCAAAACTTGCAGGAATGGGCACAGCAGAGTACACAGCAGGGTAATACGAAACAAGTTGTTTACGGGAGCGATGAAATTTACTCACCGTCCAACTTCGTCAGCGAAATCTCCCTTCTGGGTTGATTGATGTCTCGTCAAACTACACGGGAATATAAACAGTCTATTGTACATTTTTTTTTCTCTTTGTGTCGCATGTAGTTCTAAGAGCATGTTCAAAGATAGCCTTCCACAGTCTGCAAGACATTGGAGCTTCTCTTTGCATCCAAGAAGAGCTCCTGGGCATCGACAATGTCACTAACCTCGATCTCATTGTGACCTAGAGTCTTTGCAAGAATTCCAGCTGGGCTCAGAAGTTGAAGTGCATAACGCAGAGATGTCTTGCCACCCTCCTGGGCCAGCTTGTCGAGCCCATTCTCCGAGATTGGCAAAGATTCGACACGAGCACGCTTTTCAATAATCACCTTGATCTCTTCCACAGAGTATGGCAACGTACGGATGATCAACAAACGATCAATAAGGTCCGCTGGGATTCCATGAGGAGATTTGGTATCTTCGGTTCCCCTCACGGTTGTCATTCCTCTGTTTGAAGCCAACACAACAATAGGGGCGATGGAAGCCTCCAGTGCTCTGTTCAAGTAGGTGAAGATCTCAATGTCGAGCATGTGAACCTCATCGATGAACAAGACACCTGGAACCAACTCGGCGACACCTTGGTCAATGTACTTCTGCACCACCTTGTTCACTTCAAGACGAAGCTTCTCGGTGATCTCAGTCTTCTTCGGCTTGAGAAGCTGGCCCATCATTGAGAGGACATCCTGACCACCTTGTGGACGAGAGTTTGCTACGTCCAGGTCATGCAGAGTGATATCCTGAACGATCTCCTTTTTCTTGTGCACATCTCCCTTTGGTAGTGGGACGTACTCCTCCGCCTCAAGGTCAAATTCGGTGGCGTACGCATCAGATCTTCCCACACGTTTCACGGAACCAGTGTTGGCCTCGATGTATATCACATCACCAATCGTCACTTTTTCCTTCTGGATAGATTCGTAGATCGTAGGGTCCAGTCTCAGAGTCTTGGTACCCTTTGCTGACTTGAGCCCGACGATGACGTGGGAGATGGTCTTACCGTATCCACCCAGTGGGTTCTCAGCCTCCTCTGGTGTCAGCTCGGTGACCTCACCTTCGTAAACCTCCTTTGTCTCCTTGATTCTAAGTCCAATGGAGCGTCTAAAGTTCTCCATCAACGCCTCGGTCTTCTTCACCTCGACGGAGTAGAGCTCAGATCCCACAATCGGAACAAATGGCACTTTGGGTCCCAGCTCCTGGGAGATAGCCAGCGCAATGGCAGTCTTACCGGTAGCCGGGCCACCGGCGAGAAGAATGGCCTTGCCGCTCATCTTCTTGGCCTTGATCAGATCGACAATGACACCAGCGGCCTCTCTGGCCTCGTTCTGGCCCACGAATCCTGAATCCACCGTTCTGGCGACCCCACGCTCGTCCAGCCCAAGGCCCTTGATGTGTGTGTGCGTTGCAGTTCTCGCATCCCTGGTGTTAGTGTCCTTGACCTCGCTGATTTGCACCATCTCGACTGAGCCTCAGTTTCGCAAGCCACTCACTGTTGTTGTTTGTTACAGAAGTTTTCTTGTGATGTTTGCGCGAAGCGGGAGAGGACAATCCGAGGGGTGTCATGTGATGAGTCACCTGACTGAGTGTGCACTTCCGGGGATTAATTAGCACAAAACCGGCGAACTTCCCGAATTGGGTAAATTGAAAACACGCAGGACCCCGTCGCAAAATTCACAAACTCTTTGCGGACAGAATTCAAACCCTTCCATAACCGCTGCAGAGCGCAATCCACAAGTACTGGAGTAACACAGGACACAGAAGTTGATCATGACCGAGCTTCTGACACCGCCGTCGTCGCAGCAGTACTTCAAAGAGGAAGTGAAGCAGGCGCTCCCATCCCTGGAGGAGGAAGAACGGCCACAGGTGAAGCAAGAGGTGAAACCAAAGCTTAAGAGGAAGCCAAAGCTCAGGTACAGACCGGCAAACGGAACGGTATTGAACATCGACTCATACGACCGTGACTTGTGCATCTCACAACAGGATGACGACATTGACAACGAGGATGTGAGCTTTCTCCACTATGCGCTCAAGTACTCCAAGAGAGTGACGGTGGTTACAGGGGCTGGAATCTCTGTTGCCTCGGGCATCCCAGACTTTCGGTCCGCAAATGGACTCTTTCAGGGCTTGAAATCGTCGACGAGTGCTGGTTCGAATGGGAAGGCCCTCTTCGACTCCAGCGTATACGCTGATGGTGATTCGACCGCCAAGTTCCATGCCATGATCAAGCAGCTCTATGAAATGACGCAGCAATCTGACCCAACAGAGTTTCACTCATTGATGAATGAGATTTCCTGCGAGGGCCGTCTTCTCAGACACTACACACAGAACATCGACTGTTTGGAGTCAGAACTCGAACACCTTCAGACAACGGTACCCATAAAGTCATGCCCTCCATATCCGCCAACGATACAACTTCACGGCACGATACGACACATGTACTGCTCCAAGTGCCGCTGGAACTCTGTTATTGTTCCTGAGTTGTTCGAAGGAACAGAGCCTCCCGAATGTCCCGAGTGCGTGGAGCTCGATGAGATGAGAAGGATGTGTGGCAAGCGTTCCCAGGGAATTGGGTGCCTCAGACCACGTATTGTGCTTTACAACGAGTTCCACCCTGACGGCGAGCACATCGGTAACGTTTCACATTCAGATCTTCGTGCTAAGCCTGACTGCTTGATCATTGCCGGAACGTCGTTGAAGATTCCAGGCGTGAGAAGACTCGTGAAGGAACTTGCCAAGGCCGTGCATGCGGCAAACGGGTGTATCATCTGGGTCAACAGAGACGAACCCTCCATGAGCGTTGTCGACTACATTGAGCACATTGACTTGATCGTTACGGGTGACTGTCAGGATATACCTGGTATTGTGGATAATTACAACCGTTTAAAACAGCAGGGGAAGCTGAGGAAGAAACCCTTGAACAAGGAGGTGAGAGTGGTGAAGCCTGCTAAAGCGAAGCAACACACACTGATACAGTCCAGGTTGGAGGAACTTGTCACGAAACTTAACGAAGCCAAATGAAATGAACATTCTGGTTCTATGTGTAGTTGTTTCAGTCATCGTCATCTTCATAATCAAGGTTATCGTTGGGCTCCTTTGGTTCCTGGGACTCGGCCCACTGTGTCACGTCATCGATGTAACTGAGTATCGTGCGTATTGACTCCGAGTTCTTTGCCTCGAGGGGCAAGAACTGCACCATTCCAAAGTCGTCAACCAGATGTGCAATGCTCTCGTTCAACTGCTGGAATCGTGGGTTCGTCTCCTTGTTGACATCGTCCAAAAGAAGCAGTGGATCAGGGCTCAGGAACTTCTTCAGCTGTCTCTTCGAATACTCATCCTTGATCAGATCGATCTTAGAGAGGATGTTGATGTGCGGGAGCTCCAACAGCATCATCGCACTCATTGCACTGAGGGCACCACTGAAAAACTTGGAGCGGTCTATTATAAAGGGCGCCTCAAGGAGATACGTCGCACAGAGGTTAAAGTTGAGGTGCTGTTGGAGGTGCTTCACGATCGTTGGGAGCACAGGGATGTGTGTGTACAGCTCGATCTGGCCAGGACAGTCAAAGATGAGATATTCATCGTTGAATTCTCCAATCTCCTCGTCAAGCCAGTCCAGGTTTTGCAGCAGATACTCAAAGCAGTACACCAATCCTCCGTTAGGTCCCAGTTGCAGCTCCTCCATCACATCCTGCAACGAGATGAGGTCCCTGATGTCCACGGTGAACTCGTACTGCGAGGGCTCTGCTGCCGGGTCCAGGTTGACGATGTGCGCACGACGCCCCACAGACTGAAGATGCGATATCATGGCATTGCAGAATGTTGACTTTCCAACGCCGGCCGGGCCGAGGACCAAGGTGCCGACTCTAGACATTTTTGTGTTTGTTTGATGGTGATGACGAAGTTTTTCCTGGGATCATCATAACCACTTTTTGACTACGGATTGCCAGCAGCACCAAAAAAACGGTTCCATTAGATATTTAACCCGGGGATCCCCGGCACCAGCACGCAGAGCTCTCGCTCTCTACTTGTATAACAGCATGCACGTTGCTGCTCTCGAAGATCCTCTGCACGCGCTTCTTGATGATGGTGGAGTTCTCTCCATCCACGTACTGGACATGGATGAATCCCACCAGATTGGGACACTCGTTCGTCGCATCTTCATGGGCGTCTGATTGACCATGCGAGTGTCCATGCGAGTGTCCATGCGAGTGTATATGCAAATGTCCCGAGTCATTGCTATCGCTATGACCGTGTCCATGGTGGTGGTCCACGCTTTGCGATACGCCAACGGTCTCATGCGAAAAGGATTTGATGCTACTCGAGACAAAAAATCTCGGCGTGGTGTACCCGACAACTCCCGGTGTTGTAGATACCTTGGACAGCAGGTCTCTCACAAGGTCCTCTCTCTTGTCTCCCAACGAAAGCAACAGATTGGAAGCGGATGACTTGATCAATGGAACTGCGCTTATGAAGATCATCACTGCGATGAACAAAGATGCAATGGGGTCAAAGATGCTAGTATGGAACACCGAGGTTAGCAGAGTAGAAACGACAACACCAGCTGATCCAAGCGTGTCCGCAAGGATGTGAAGAAAGATTCCCTTCATGTTCTCATTATCCCCCTCCGAACCATGGCTATGCGAGTGGCCATGGGCATGGCCGTGCTCATGCCCATGGTTGAAGGCAAATATGCCGATGATATTCACCACAAATCCCAGGAAGGAAACCACAAGGAGTTCGCCTGTTCTTTCCAATGTGACAGGATGGATGATTCTCTCCACAGCCTCAATGAAGATCCCTGCAACTATACCCACCAAGAGCACTCCATTGGCGAAACCGGCAAGGGTTTCAATCCTCGTCAATCCAAAGGGGAAAGACTCGTTTGGAGGTCTTTTGGCCAACACACCAGCGACAAGACCAAGAGCCAATGACGTACAGTCCAACGCCATGTGTAATGAGTCAGACAAAAGTCCCAAAGACTTGGATCTGAACGAGTATAGGAACTGCACAAACATGAACATTGTGTTCAGCATCAGGTAGGAGAAGATAGCTTTAGTGTCGTCATGCCGGAACAGTTGAGTGATGATTGATTCTTCTGGTGCTTCTGTCTTGACAACATCTTCGAACAACGATTGATCCACGGTCACAAAGGCACTGCTGAGCACAAGGGCAACTTCACAGATGGCCTGGGTCTTGTCATCGATGAAGTTGGTCTTGAAAGATAGAATCTCTAGCAGGATGGCGATGAATCCAACGATTGTTGGTGAGCCCTGTCTGAACTTCACCCCTTGGCTTCTGTCCACCCTTGTGATCTGAAGCACCATCCCACAGGCAATGGTCACCATGACCATGCTCAAATGAAGTTGTTCATAATTGTACGCCAACACCGCTGTACTTGATACAACGGAAATCAACAACGGCAGAAACGATCCTTCTCTGAGGTTGTCAAAGTTTCGAAGCTTCCCATGTACGTAGTACAACCCTAAATAGCCCATGAGGAACAATATTGGTGGAACACCATCCATTAGTTGTCCATGTCTGTACAAGGCAAACGCGTCAAAGACTAGTGAGATGGTAAGATATGGCATATGTCTGTTTATCACAAGGACAAGCGACAGCACAACTGTTCTGATGCAACCCAGTGCCTGTGCGCAACCAAAGAGTACCACCAAGGTTATAGCCATCTCGGTGCCTGCCCTTGCCTGGCCCATCTGTTTGTATATAGCCGTGAGCACCGAGCCTAGAAAGACAGGGATGGCAACATGGCATAGCAGGCGGGACCATGAGAGGTCGTTTTGTTCCAAGATCAGGTTGGATGAGAGCAAGAGCGTGGGGTATGCCAGGAGTAGAGGGACGCTCTGGATGGATATCACGCTGTCCAGGGAGCCCAGCTGGTCCTTATCGCTCATGACCTGAAGAATGTTGTTTGGAGGAGTTGTCGATGCAAGTTGCCGTCCCGTTGACCAGTGGAGCCAGTGAAGAGGGTTGGGTGGAGATGCTACGTTGTCGTTTTGACCGATCTGTGAGTTGAAACTTCGCGGGGCATATGTTTTTGTACCAGATAATACCAGTTAAGAAGACGATATACTACCTCTGGTCCGATAACCGGCCCGGTGTGACAGGTCACTGGCTGTGCTTCCTATTGTCGAATGGATCCAGAGAATATCTCAGTGCCCAAACCTCGCTTGTTGAGGATTGTTGAGTGGTTAGTGACGATACCCAGTGAGAAAGAAGATGCGAAGAGGAACTATGAGGTTTGGAACAGTGAAAGACAGCTCTTTGTGCTTGGTGGAAGGCTAAGGACAATCAAACAGACTCCTATTAGTGTGATAACGTTCATATGTGCCGTTGTGCCGGGTGTTTTGTTCTTTATCTTTGAGTGAGTACTATTATTGGTCAGCTTCATCGCGAGAAGCATTGAACCCCTCTTGGCTACAGAGCCTATTACTAACTATTGCAGAGCGTCATGGGTGAACATGCATATCTCCGTGGGGCTTGTGGTGTGGTTTGTATACTCGTGGCTATTATGTTTGGTGAGCTTTATCAGGGCATCAACGATGGACCCTGGATACACGCCGCGAAACATCCACATGACAGATGAGCCGCACAGTCTACCAGACGAATACTTCACAGTGATATCGCTTCCCAGTGGAGTGGACAAGGCTGTTGTTGTTCGGTATTGTACAACCTGCAGGACGTGGCGCATGCCCCGGAGCTTCCACTGCTCCAGGTGTGATCAATGCGTCTCTATCCATGACCACCATTGCAAATGGTTGAACAACTGTGTTGGAGAGCGCAACTACCGGGATTTCTTCACTTTTTTGCTCTTTGCAGCGCTCTCATGTATGACGGTGTGTGCTGCTGGTTACTACCGCATATTTGTTGAGCACAACACCAGTGGTGACACAATGGCGCAGACATTGAGGCATGTACCGATGACGCTGTTCAACTTGATCTTTTGTCACTTGGCAATGCTCTACCCGCTGTTGCTTTTGATGTTCCATTTGACATTGATCTCGTCGCAGAAGACCACACGGGAGTACCTGCGTCATTGGAACACCACCTACGATAACCCTTTCACCTTGAACAACATTGTGCGCAACATTGTGAGCACATTGTGCCGTCCTAGAGGGTACAGTTACATCAGTGCCCGGGGAGAGTACGAGGGAGACATGCGTTTCCACCGTATCTGACGGGCCCCTTCCCGTTAAGGGCTGGTTTGCTGCTCCTCCACTGCCAATTAACGACTGACGATGTCCACCAGTAGTCCTGACCGGTGCCCATTGCCCATTGCCCAGTTACATTACGTCCGTTGCACCTAATTTTGTTTCCTTTTGTAGATTTAATCCTTGAAAAAAAAAAAAGGAAAAAGAAAGAGCTCGAACTGGCATAGAAACCTCCTCGGCATAAAACATTTCAGTCTCCAGCCCACAACTTTCTAGACAGTACCACAATGAAGCTGTTCCAGAACACCTGTGAGTTCGAATACCCGTGGGGACAGGTCACCGCTGCCAACTGGCACAAGTATCCCAACGAGGTGAGCACGCATGTGGTTGCGGTGGATGTCTTGAGACGTGAATTGGACGCCTCACGCAACATTCTCACCACCGAGAGGCTCATAAAGTGCCAGCAGAGCGTGCCCTCATGGGTTCGGTACATGGTGGGACAGGGAGTGTGTGAGAGCTATGTCCGTGAGGTGAGCGTGGTGGACCTGAACACAAAGACGCTCACCATGAGGAGCCTCAACTTGACATATGCGAACGTTATGAAAGTTTATGAGACTGTGCGCTATTCGCCACACAGTCTGGATCCGTACAAGACAGTCTTCCAGCAGGAGGCACAAATCACCGCCTATGGGGCGATCCAGAAGCTCTGCAGCAAGATGGAGGACTGGACAGTGGATCGGTTCAATCAGAACGCCATCAAGGGAAAACTTGGCTTTGACGGTGTCTTGAAGCTTGTGAATGAACAGTGGGAGGAGCTTAAGGAAAGCGAACTCGTGAAAGAAGTTGATACCTCCCTAGATAGGGTGAAACAGGAGCTTGTTCTTGAAGCCGAGAAGCTCAAGCTCAAGACTGAGAAGCTCACACATGACCTCCTGGAGGAAACTGAGAAGCTCACACAAGAAATCACCTCCGAGACGGGTAAGATCCTCGGTGAGGCCGAAGTTGTTTCCAAGTCCTTTCTGAACCAGTGCTATGACACGATCAAGCGGGCATTTAGAGGCAAGAATTGAGACACCTCCAGCCCTGCTTTTTGATGACAGTTTTATGATGCGAATTCCCCTGCATATGATGATACGAACGATACAGGACTGTGGTCCAGTGTATAATGATACAAACGATATAGCATAACCATGCCGTTCCAAGCAGGTTGTAGTCATTGCTCCGGCTCACAGGCCCGATTGGGAAATATTGACTTCCACTAAAAGACGGATCATCGGTAAAATCATCTCACCAAGCTCCAAGCCACACGACATAGAGAATTATGGGCGAAAGAGAACCACTGATCGCTGGTGTCCGTGCAAACATCGTGCTGGACCCGACAACAGAGCTTCCTGGGCTCATAGCCGCCGAGTTGGAGCAGCGGGAGCTCTTATCGAACGCAACGTACACGGACCTGGAGTCCAACGATCAAAAGCCCGAGCTCTCATGGGCCAAGACGAACGTTATCGTCGGCTCGATGTCCATTGGTGTGTTTCTCGCTGCTGCAGACATGACAATTGTCACCACTCTGATCGGTGATATAGCCTCAGAGTTTGACTCACTGGATAAGCTGTCCTGGATTGCATCCGGTTATCTTCTCTCCAGCGCCACATTCCAGCCTCTCTATGGGAAGGTGAGCGACATCTTCGGTCGCAGATCGCTTCTTCTCTTTGCAAATGCCACTTTCGCCCTTGGATGTTTGATATGCTGTCTAGCGCCACAGGTGGAGATCCTTGTGCTTGGTAGATTTATCAGTGGGATTGGTGGTGGTGGATTAACGAGTATGACGAGCATCACCACGAGTGACTTGGTTCCATTGAAGTCCAGAGGTATTTACCAAGGCATTACAAACATTGCATTTGCATCGGGATCTGCAATTGGGTCGCTCCTTGGCGGTTACTTCGCGTCGCATGACGTTGTTGGAGGTTGGAGAGGTGCGTTTGGCATTCAGGTACCCATCACGTTGCTGAGTACACTGGCGATCTACGCATTGCTTGAACTGCCCAAGTGGTCTCCGGGACTTGGTGTCCATGGCTCAGATATCAAGAAGAAAGTGGGATTGGTGGATTGGGTAGGTTCTCTTACACTTGTCGTCACGCTCGTCACTTTCCTCACGCTAACGTCCACTCCTGCTGACGAATATTTCACATTCAAGTCATTGGGACTATCCATTTCAACGCTACTGTTCCTTGGATGCTTCATATATGCTGAGTCGGTTGCTAAAGCTCCAATCCTGCCTCTATCATTCATGAAGATCCCCACTGTGCTTGGCGTCTCCCTATCTAACTTCTTCCTCTCTGTTTCAGTATTCAACTGTTACTTCATCATAACTATCTACTATACTGCAGTTATGGGTCTATCCTCGCAACAAGTTGGATACAGATTTGCACCAAACTTCTTCTCCATCATCTTTGGTTCTCTCGGTGCAGGATATTACATGAAATCCACGGGGAAATACTACAAGCTTCTTCTTATCTCTGGTATCATCGCTACACTTGGAACATGGCGTATGGCCACCATACCTCGTGACTATCCAACATGGGCGCAGTATCTGCTCCTTGTCGTTCCTGGATTGGGTGGTGCGGTCATCGTCACGGCTACTTTACTTGCCCTTATCGCTGCTGTGCCTCATGAACACCAGGCTGCCACCACCTCGATCTCCTATCTTTTCAGATCGTGTGGTTCAACCCTTGGAGTTTCGATCGGCTCTGCAATCTTTCAACAGAGACTTAACGCGGAACTCACCAACAATGTGATGACGTTCATCGGCGAGCATCCCGAGGATGAATTACTGACGATTGTCAGCAGAGCCAAACACAGTATAGAATACATACACACGGAAGCTCCCGGGTGGGTGAAAGAGGCACTGGTTGTGTCTTATGAGCATAGTTGCAAACTCAGTCTTAATTTCAGCGTCGCAGCCACGGTTTTGTCCTTCCTGAGTCTTTTGCTTATCAAGGAGTACGTTCTACATAGCACACTCAAGCGTTAGCATTGCATCTTTGGTTCACTTTTTATTATTCTCAGGAATCTCATCCAAATTCAACGTGCTTTTATCCTTGGGCTTGTTCAACGCCACGACAACAAACTTGGGATCTGGTGCCAGATAACCATCTCCCATAGTAAAGAGAACAACATCTGCGTATGATGCATCCTCGTAGCCCGTCCCGCAGTCTCTCGTTGTAGACCTTCGGTCAAGAAGAACTACATGAGGAATCCACATTAACCGAGTGTAGCAAATAACCCCCATTGCTTGATACCTTCGGGGACTTTGAAACCTATTCTTGGAATCAGAATGAGCCCAACAAAGCTTAGCCCAGGAGTTGATGTGGCAAAAGAGTTAACGAGCACCAACGCATGGGCTCTTCTCCGAATAAATCTGATGATTATGTACACAGAGCTTGCGCCAAAGACCGCCGCCAGTGCAAAGTTCAGTTTACTGTACACCGCTTGAGTCATGGATCTCACTCTTGCAGCTCGCTGCCGGTGCCCTTGTCTATCCGGGGTTGTGATAAATGAGCATGATTCAAGCAAATGCACGAAAACTAATGCCGTAGCGGTAATTACTACTACTCCATCTCTGTGACCGGTAACTAGTCTTACCTAGAGGCCTATGGCTCAATTTCTGTACTTTTTAACATCGCAGAACGTGCATCTCTGTTGCACTACGGGAAATTGAATATGTAACCAGCGAGTAAAAGAATCAAAAAAATAACTAAACATTAGATGATGAGAAGAAACTTGGCAGCTGCATCTAGAACTTACCACCCAACCCGAAACCAACATCTCATCGCCCGTTAATATTGCCATCCAGCCTCGAAGCAACTAAGCTGACCATGTTACCCGGCCACTGTATTACGTCATCAGTTTTCCCGCCAACCGCCCACGAAAAAAATTGCCCGAGGAAGTGGAACTCAGCGTTGTTGAGACACTTCACCCTGCAAACTATTACAAAAAATGTCCAAGGTTTTCTTCACTGTCACCTCTAACGGCGAGTACTCTCCACAGCTGGTGCGATTGACCTGATGTATGCGCGTTACCGTGCGATTCAGGCCCATTTGAAGGGGGGTCTCCCCACTTGCGAAACTCGACATGACAGGGTGGCAAAGACTGAGATCAATCGACACCAATTCGACTTGCAAAGCCCGTACTAACGAAACCCACAGGCGAGTCTCTCGGTAACATCGTTTTCCAGTTGTACGACGATGTCGTCCCAAAGACCACTGCCAACTTCAGAGCCCTCTGCACTGGTGAGAAGGGTTTCGGATACGAGGGCTCTCCATTCCACAGAGTGATCCCACAGTTCATGCTCCAAGGTGGTGACTTCACCCGCGGTAACGGTACCGGTGGTAAGTCCATCTACGGTGAGAAGTTTGCCGACGAGAACTTTGCCAAGAAGCACACCAAGCCAGGCTTGTTGTCCATGGCCAACGCTGGTCCAAACACCAACGGCTCCCAGTTCTTCATCACCACCATCGCCACCCCATGGTTGGACGGCAAACACGTTGTCTTTGGTGAGGTTGTTGAGGGCTTTGACGTTGTCAAGAAGATTGAGAGCCTTGGTTCCCAGTCCGGTGCCACCAAGACCAAGCTTGCCATCTCCAAGTCTGGTGAGTTGTAAGTTAGTTAACTGATTTTTACTGGCTTTTCGCAATTGTAGTATTGGCATGGATGAGGATGAAGGCTTGGATATCGCTATGGAAACATCATACATGGACCTCGTCCGGCGTCGGCGGGGAATGGCGCGACGGCTCACAAGCGGCTCACAAGCGGCTCACAAGCGGCTCACAAGCGGCTCGCACCATCTAGTCTCTAGATCCACCAGCATCAACATCCTTCTACTGCATGCTCAACCTGGCAAGTCACAGTAACAAAAACGAAGTATAACAAGACCAAACATGTAGCACCTGTGCTATCATTCTCATGATCATTCATTCATTCATTCACTTTATCCGAACAATGCAAGTGAAAGCCACATGCGTGCGCAGCACACCTGGAAGATTTGTGAAGAAGCTGGGCTCTTCGTTTGTCTGGACTCTGTCGTAGTTATGTAGCTTCTAAGATTTTATATGAATCGTAACTACCATCAACAGTTCCCTCATGTCGAGCTGAGGATCACCGCTAGTCTCTTTGACGGCATTATCGGGATTAATTAACCGGGACACTAAAAGATCACTCGGCCCGAAGTTAGTTTGAGGATTATAGCACCTTCTCTCTCAGTATCCACCATCTCATCCCGAGACAAGGACACTGGAGAGTACAACACAACATGAACCTTTCCCTCTACGACATCAAGAAGAGCGTGCGCTCGTGGCAGAACTACCTTGCCCCTTCATTACCAGAACTGCAAGTCATCCGAACAGCAACCACAACGGATCCCTGGGGCCCCGCGGTGGCTGAGATGGAGGCTGTGCGGGACTTGCTGGTCCAGAGTGAGCCGGAGTACGTGGTGAACCTGATCATACAAAGAGTGCGAGAGTATTCTGGCGGTGGAGACAAAGGTGTATACTCGAAGGCTGTGCACTTGGTCAACAGCGGATCCGAGTGGCGCATTGTGCTCAAGTGCTTGAAACTTTTGTCCTATTTGGTGATCAGCGCTGACGATGACATCGTCGGTGTAATCTCTGAGCAGTGCCCCATGATTGGACTTGTTGGTACTGGTCCAGTAGACCTCACTGACCTCACCACCAGAGGCCTGCAGAAAAGAGAACAGCACGAGGCTCTGGTAAAACAGAGAGATGAGCTTTTAGAGCTGTTACGGAACCCCGAAAGACGCCAAGAGCAGAGAAGGATATCGGCAAAGCTTCTAACCCAAGCGAGTGTGGAGAACAAGGGAGAGAAACGAGAGTCTGATGTCCCAAGTTATATGTCAGGTTTCAAAGTGAAGGAGCTGGATAGGCATAAAATGGCCAACTCCAACCTGAAGAATGAGATAAGGAACCAGGTGGGACACATTTACCACGCGAAGGAAAGCCTCCCTGGAGAGTACACGCCAATTGGATTCTCTGGTGGTTCATTAGTGGATTTCGATGGCGACGATGATGAGGAGCATGATGACGAAAAGCTTGATGACTTTGATGATGGCAGAGAGGTGGCTGCCACCAGTTACAAAGACTAAAATGTATGACGACTATTATGTTTTATTACCTAGACGTCCTCGATGCTCAACTCCTTGATGTTCAATTCGTCCTCCTCACCTGCAAGGCCTCTCTCGAATATCTCCTTACCAGTAAGCTTACCCTTGTGATACTGCTGTTTTCTAATCTCAATCCGCTTATCAGAACCGGTCTCTTGTCTGAATTTCGTTCTCCAGGCTTCAAATGTCTCCTTGGTGACTTTTGTACCGTAGAACTTCTTCTGCTCCTCACGTTCCTTTGCCAATAGTTGTTCATCATGCGCCTTCTGACTCTCTGCAACTTTCTCCTGAAAGAGCTGCTCTGCAATATCCTTCAGACTTGAACAAATGGCAAATATGGAGGGCATACCCACCTGTTCCTCTGCCTCCTCATTGAGCCTCTGTGTAAACATCTCAAGGTCGTCATCATCAAACTCCACGAGCTCAGATATGATCACTGGCTTTGTGTCTTCCTCATCGGAGTCTTCGTCCTCATACAGCTCTTCAGCCTCCTCCACTTCAGCTACAACACTCAGCTCCGGCACCACTTCCGGGTACTCGTCCGGGTATGCAACGTGTAGTGTCAAAATGTGCGTTCTTTCGCTCGTGGTCTCAAGCCTGAGCGTTATGTTGAAGGATGTCTCATCCACCTGTTCAAACTCGTCTGGATAGATCGACTGGAGAATCTCAATCTCCTGCTGCTGCTCCTCTTTGTAGTCCATGGTGGTGGTGGTGGTGGTTGTATCCGCTGCCTCTCGTTGATCTTTGCCTGATGTTCTGGTGTAAAAATTTCCCCCGATGCACTCTCTTCTCAGGAACAAAGGCTACAAACGGGCGATAGCTACTCCCACACAAAGCCAAGGATGAGCCTGGACCAACTCCTAGAGGACACACGGAAGCTGATCAGCACCGCTGAGTACAAAGATGCCCTCAAATTGCTAAAGAAAGGGCCCGAATATGCCAATGAGGTGCGTGTGCTACAGGTGTATGGTGAGATCTATTTGGAGATGGGTAAAGTGGACAAGGCCTTTGACAAATTCTCCCAAGCAATTACACTGGATCCACAAGGTGAGCAAGGTGCAGAGAAGTTCCTCTACCTTGGGCAGATCATTGGAGATATCAAAGGGCTCGAGCTCATCGACAGGGGAATAGCCGTTTTATCGACAGAGGTTCCAGTGAACGTTAAAAAGATCAACCAGAGTATATTTGCCGAGATTGAGATCTGGATGACCGATCTATGCATGCTTCCAGAGGCTGAGTCCAAGTGCAATGAGTTGATCGAACAAGCCTTGCAGCTGGATGGGGATAATGCCGAGACGTGGAGTCTGTTGGCCAACATCAGAATCTCCCAACAGAGGGATGATGAGGCCATTGAGGCCATTCAGAAGTCATGGTCTCTGTTTAAACAGAAGAAAGAGTCACTTGAGCAGGAGGCAGGGTTCCAACCTGAGTATTTGGAGCTTGTCCAGCCGTTATTAACCTTGGCCAAGATTGGTCTCGAGTTGGGACTCTACGAGCTGTGCATGGAGATTCTCTCAGACTCGCGAGACATTGACGAGGATAACGCCGAGTGTTATTACCTCGAAGGATTTACAAACTATCTCTACATCAAGAAGAGTCAATATTTCCAACTTCACACAGAGTTTGACGTTGATTCATTCGAGCAATTTGAGTTGCAAGGCGTTAAAGGGTTCGAGGAGAACGCCCAACTGGCAAAGCTTGCATTCCAAAACGTTCTCAAGCTCACACAGGTTCATGAAGTGGATCCTGAGATCATCTCGCAGACGGAGGAATTACTGGGTCAGCTCGCCGGTGTGGAGCTTGCGCCAGAGGAGGACATCACCGAGGACAACTGGGAGGCTGCCCTGGAACAGTAGGTCATAATCGTAATAGATGAAAGAAAGAAAGTGCTGAAATAAACAATGTGGAGGGTGCTAGTATCGAATGATGCAATTTTTTTTTCGGGGTTCGTCATATCGTCAACTTGGATAGTCCTGTGGTCTCAGCCATGTCCTGCGATCTCTTCCTCACCTTTACAGGGTCACTGGGCGAATCATCTGATGCGGTCAGCTGGACAAGGGTCCCACCAGGAGGCCTTTTAGCGTCAACGGTGGTCTCATCCTCATCCTCCCAGTCGCTCTCTCGCGAGAGGTGTGGGAGGAGCCCAAGCTGCTCCTCCGTCCTTACCATCTCCACGTACTCTTCAGGGACGAGGCCAATCTTACCAGTCTCATCCTCTGCGACAAGCCATCCCTGGCCGTAGCGGTAGTTTATCCACAGCTGCTGTCCCGTGTGCAGAGCAATCTCGTTATCGTTCTCAGGCGCAAAGTCAAACAGGGCCACCGCCTGACCGGTCAGCTCCTGCTCCTCGACATCTTCTTCAAGATCGTCCTCCTCGAGCGGGTGGCGCTGTGCATAGTGGAGCTCCGAGTCCTCGGGGTACGCAAAGTCACGTACTGAGAAGTCCATCAGCGGCTTTGGGGCTGCTTGGTGGAGTTGTTTTGGGGCAGCGCAGGGTGAAGTAAAAATGGAATCGCCGGGTGACCTTTGCTTGGCATTATGTCACCGGCGATGCCCTGAAACTCATACGCAAACTCCCTCACAGGTCAGCGGGAAAGAAAGAGAGCACACACAGATGACCACCAACCACAAGCCGGCGTTGGAGTCACGGAGAGGGAGGGACGTCCAGACGTCAATACTGCACTCGCGCGACCAGCCCGCACACAAGCAGCTCAAGTACAGACAGTTTAGAGGCAAGCTTGACGAGCTCAAGAGGGAGCTCCCGGAGAGCGAAGCTTCCAAGAAGGAGACATACTCGGAACAGAGGCTGCGGATTCAGGAGAAATACGCTCAAGACGAGAGCGACTCGGACGATGTACCTGGTGGAGAGGATGGAGGCTCAGAGTCAGAGTCAGGATCTGATTCAGATGACGAGGCGGAACTTTTGAAAGAGCTCCAGAAGATCAAGAAGGAAAGAGAGGAACAGTTACTACTACGACAGATGGAACAAAAGGAGGTGGAGTTGCGGAATAAACCACAGAAGAGTTGGAGACACGATTCGTTGTTCAAGGAGAACACAAAGAAACCCGAGGAGCAGTACGTGAACGATTTGGTGAGATCGGACTTCCATCAAAAGTTCCTGGATAAATACGTGAGATGATAAGGATGGAGTTTGATGTTGTAGATTGACCCATAACTCATAACTTGACTACATCCTTAGTGCCCAGCTCCTCTGCCCAGTTTAAAGTTTTTTGTGCCAAAAAAAATTCAGCCTCGACACAAACCAAACGGACATCAATCACGTTCGAGAGATGCTCCCATCGCTCGAAGCTCTTAGGAACGAGCTCTCACTGCTCAAGCTACTCCAGTACCGCAATAAAAACCAGCACAGAGTTGCCAAGTGGTGGAAACATCTCGATGCCCTCATACGATCCATTGTCAAGGTGATGAGTATGGACATGGAGGGCAAGCTTTGTCAACACGCTGTCTACAAGTTGAAACATCACATCATTCCAAATGCCTACAGGGCATTCTCCAACATCATCACTCTGGGGCAGTTCGTTTCGTTGGGTATGGTACTCGTGGCGATGCTTGCCAGAGTCAACAGCTGTGTGGATGGCCTTGGTATTGATCTCACAAAGAAGTCGACCATTACGAGGACAGGGCCCGTTACACCAGTCATTGATACAAATGACGACTTGGGAGAAGTTTTCATCCCATCTGAGGATCGTTCACTTTCTACAACGCTGAATGAGTCTGAACCTTCAACGAAGGTTACTAAAAAGAACGGCGACAGGAAGCGTAAAATTTGGCCTGATGAGCCTAAGAAGAAGAAAAAGAAGAAGAGCCGATCTGCAATTGATGATATATTTGGATGATGCTTCTGCTTCATGCTCTAACCCAATATTTTTCTTGCCCAGTTTGGCAGCACGAACGAACTCTTATGCATCTCACTGTTGTAGTACCGGAAAACCTCATCTTCGTTATTTAGCCTTCTCAATGGCGTGGTTAGATCCATGCCTTCGTCCTTTGAGCACACCATAAGCCCAAGTTGACCAGATGTGTATGTTGGCACCATGGTGTAACAGTATTCAACTTTTGGAAACACCTGTTGCATGAGATCCTTTAGCCTACGCAAAAGATCAATCTTCAGCCACACATTCTCAGATGCCTGCATTATCACCACTCCATTGGCAGAGAGGCAGTCATTTAGTAGCGCAAAGTAGTTCTTCTCATAGAAGACTGCTGCAGGCCCATCAGGGTCCGAAGAGTCCGTAATAATGACATCAAATCTCATTTCTGTCTCCTGCAAGAACTTGAAACCATCACATAGCTTCACTTGTATTCTTGGGTCGTTGAACGAACTGCTCATCTTTGGCAGATATTTCTTACTCAGCTCGATGACAGTGGCATCAATCTCGACAATAATGATCTCCTCAACGCCAGGGTGCTTTAGTACTTCCCTAAGGACACCACCATCGCCACCCCCGATCACAAGGACGCTCTTTGGGTTGGGATGTGACAAAATTGGAATATGTGTGATCATCTCTTGATATGCGAACTCATCGCGCTCCGTGACTTGGATAATTCCATCCAATACAAGGACATTGCCCCAGTTTGTGCTTTCAAACACAAGGATCTGCCTGGCGTTAGTGCTCCACTCAACTCGAACCAGATACGAAAGTGTTGGACATACGTCTTGAAACATAGATTTGCCTGTAAACAGGATCTTCTTCACCCGTAACTCCAGGGCCTGGCCGGGGAAAGACTCGTCAGAGACCTCCCTGAACCAGCCATCCACCACTGTGGGATGTGTAAGCTGTGCCATATGCAACGATACTGTAAGAAATGAGTGAAAATATGATGGTGAATGTGGACTAGTGGGTGGTGTAAAAGAGTTTACACATAAAAGTTTTCGACCTGGAGATGGGTCAGCACGATGTTTATATGGGAAGCCATGCGGCATTCTCAGGCATAAAATGGCTGCTAAAGCTAAAGACTAGGCTCGCAGTACAGGTATGCTTCCATCCATGTACTGAACCCATACCTTACATGCAGTGTACCCTCTCAAACAAGCTCTATTGTATGGGATTGCGCTTACCTAATCTCATCGCTTACATCAGGCTCCGCATCTGAAAAATTTCTAGGGTTGATGAGCATCTCGAGAGTGCACATTCAAAAACCCTCATTTGACCCTCAATCAAGGCCAATGAAACACCCATTCCATATAGTGCTGTCCAACAGCTCAGGAGAGGCTCTCTTCACAGCTACAAAGAATCAAATCCAAGTTTTCTCCACTAAGGATGGATCCAGAATTGGACTTTGGATCGATGATGTTGACCAGACCGAAGCACTGAGACTCAAGATCGTCAAAGAGCGTGAAAGACAGCTCAAGGAGAATGCAGAGAAGGAAAAGGAGAACGGTCCATCTAAGAAAAAGCGGAAGAATAACAACGCGGAGCCTAAGCTGCCGACGCCAGGCACAGGTGCGCCAACGGTGTATAACTACGTGAGGGCACTACAACTCACCAGTGATGAATCACACTTGATATGTGCCATTGATTCCGACAAGAGTGGAATTATATTCAAGGTTGATTTCTCGAAGGAGAACTGTCTTGAGTTAATCAAGAGACAGCCATTCCCAAAGAGACCAAGTGCCATCACATGTACCACCGATGGATCTACGGTGTTGTTGGGGGACAAGTTTGGTGATGTTTACGAGATCGGCGTGGATGATAAGGAGACAAAAGAGATCAACTCTGAGACTGACCCTGTATTGGGCCACGTGTCCATGCTCACAGACCTGACGTTGGTGAAGAGGGATGACCAAGAATATCTCATCACTTGTGACCGTGATGAACACATTAGAATCTCGCAATACCCTGAGGGACACATCATCAAGTCGTTCCTCTTTGGCCATGAACAGTTTGTGAATACTTTGCTTGTGCCATCATTCCAGAAAAATGTGCTGATTAGTGGTGGTGGTGACGATTACATCCTTTCATGGGATTGGAGTTTGGGTAAGCAGTTGGGCAAGTTTGACGTTAGATCACTCGTTGAGATTGATGAGTCTCATTTGGCGCCATCAAGGTTCCAAAATGAAGAAGGTGACTTGAAGGAGATGGCCGTTGCACAGATTGTGGAATTACACAGCTTGAACTCCATTGGAGTGCTTGTCGAATCCACCAAGAGTCTGTTGATCATAAAGCTTGACAAGGAGGGAAAGTTGTCGTTGTTAAAGACCGTGAAATTTGAGGATAGGGTTGTTGCCCTCACGACTTCCGAAGACAAGATCATCGTCTCATTGGACAGTGACTCCAAGATCCTCCAAGCTATCGACCTGTCCACATTGGAGCTAGTTGAAGATGTGACACTTGACAAGATTGCGTCGAATTCGACTGTGGAAATTGCAACTAGGGATGAGCTCTACCCACTGTACACCACCAACCAGCTGCGGAAGCGCAGCGAGCATTAATATAAAGGCATTTGAGGTGAAAGCTGTAGCGTGGCATTAGTTCCAGTGGTTTAATGTTGGGGGGAGCCCATCGGTCAGGGCCACACACTGAGCGGGAGCGAAAATTTAAAACAGGCGATGAGGGTCTACAAAGCATAACAAGGGAGCATAAACGAGATGAGCGACACCGAAGTTAAGGAAAAGGGATCCAAAAGACAGCTCGATGAGATCGAGATCGACTTGGCACAGTCAGCACCATTGTCCAAAAAGCAGAAACGTCTTTTGAGAAAGGGGAAACTTGACTTGGGGAAGCTGGAACAGAAGCAGAAAGAGGAGGCTGAGAGATTGATGAAGTCACCTGAAGACCAGGAGAAAGCTGAGGGTAAAGATGGCGAAGTTGATGAGAATGATGATGATTCGGAGAAGAAACCAAAGAAGAAGGAGCTTCAGCCCAGATTTGGTGTCTGGATTGGGAACATGGCATTTGACACGGAAAAGGGCGATGTCACCAGATTCATCGTCTCCAAGACCGCTGGATTACCAGAGTATTCTAGTGAGCTTCGTGAGGATGAGGCCTGTAAAGTTACTGAGGTGGATTTTCTTCGGTTCAACCTACCGAACCAGAATGAATCTAAGAAGATCAAAGGGTTTGCCTATGTGGATTTCGAAACCAAAAACCATCAGCTTGCGGTGATACAGCTATCTGAACAGCAGCTGAACGGGAGAAACTTGCTCATCAAGGATTCCAAGTCGTTTGAAGGAAGACCTACCAAGGAGGATGTGGCACTCTCTAAGAACCCACCATCAAGAATCCTGTTTGTGGGAAACTTGTCATTTGACACGACGCAGGAGATGCTCACCGATCAGTTCCAGCATTGTGGAGACATTGTCAAGATTCGTATGGCGACTTTTGAAGACACGGGGAAGTGTAAAGGGTTTGCCTTTATTGATTTCAAAGATGAAGAGGGACCAACCAAGGCACTGAAGGACAAGTCTTGTAAGAAGCTTTTGAACAGGTTTTTAAGAATGGAGTACGGTGAGGATAGATCCAAGAGAACTCCAAAGCACTTGGCCAATAGAGGATCGGATGAAACTGGTGAAGGAGATGTTTCCTCGGCACACAGGGAAAGTGGGGCAGCAGAGGTTCCAGTTGTTGTGCGCGAGAGAGCCATCAGGGAGAGAACGTCTGAGAGAAAGCCGCTGAAGCGTAAGCCAACAGCGAGAAAGCAAGAGAGAGAGGTTTCCAGTGTTGCGTTGGCGAATGCACAGAGAGCCAGTGCCGCAGTGGTGAAGTCTACGGGTAAGAAGATTACATTTTGAGTTGAATGCAGAGATAGAATGAGCACACAGAGAGAAGGACCCGTCGTAGTATCTACAACCCGGACATTCTCACCTCGTTTCCATGGCAACGTTTGGACTCCTCCTTTGTTAATTTTTTCGGGCGGCTGCGGGAGCGCATGCAAAAATAGCGCAGCCACACGCGGGCCAGAACGTTTTTCTGTTTCTTTTTTTTTTCTTTTTCTGTCGGTGTTTTGCAGCTGCAATTGGCAATTGGCAGTAGAGGGGGCGCACCAGGAGAGAGAGAAGATACTTCTAATACCGTGGGAAGGCCATTTGAAACTGCCTCTGCCCCTCTCTCTGAAGGCTGCTTCTTTTGCCCACACTTGACACTTTCCTTCCCACTATATCATTACACAACAGTCGCTTGGCACAACATACGATACGGAAGAGTGTTGCTGTTGCCGAGACCATTGACACACGACGCGAGAGGTTACACCATGTCCACCAACACCTCCTCCCAGGCGTCCACACAGGTTGCGCTACCATCGAATTCGCATCTATGGGAAACAGGAACCCACAGCACGACGCTGGAATCGTTGACGAGCCGAAACTCAAGTTCCACTGAGACATTGATCTTGAGCTCGAGTTCAGGCACAGGCTCAAGTTTAAGCTCAAGCTCAAGTTTAAACTCGGGTTCAGGCACCAGCCAGTCCAGTTTAAGCTTCCATACACACCTACAACTTTCGTCACCATCGAGCTCGCCCTCCTCCTCAGCCACGGAATTTGGCTTCAAGAACACCACCACGGTGAGGGCATCACCTTCTTCGTCGTTGCTATGGGATGCCACAGAGTCATCGACAACCTCTACCACAGAGCCCGCGCCTGCGGAGACGGAGACAGAGCCAGAGCCGGAACCGGCAGCTGTGCCCGGGTACCCAACGTCCACCACTGAGGCTGTGGAGGAGTCATTGACGTATTACTACTCGCAGAGCTACTACATCACCGACTCTGCCACCACGCTCATCACTGCGCTGCCGACGATGACCATTGTTGACACAGAGACACCTTATACCCCATCGTCGCAGAAGATAATAACGACTGATTTGTCTGTCCTTGCTGCAAATGCCGCCCCGTCGCCCAGTAATGCACGCCAGGGCTCTACCAAAACTTCACAAACGGGCACGATAGCTGGTTCTGTCGTTGGCGGTGTTTGTGGGGTGATGCTGGCTTTGTTACTTGTATGGCTCTGGCGTTGCCGGGTGCGGCGTTCAAGGCAAGAGAAGGGCTTTTCACACAGCATCCAATCCACCAGACGGTACGACGAGGAGCTCTTTGGTGAAAAACCACCAGAGAGGAAGCCAGGCTGGCTCATGTCGCTGATTCCATCGTTTGGGAAAGGCAAGCCACACACATTGCAAAGCTCAAACGGCTCATCACCTTCAACCTTGCAAGGACAACAGCTACAAGGGCTGAACCGATACACACAACCCTCGGAACAGCAGAGGGAGCGCATGCAAGGGTACCGGATGCCTCGAACCATCGACACGGTGATGGAGGAGAACGAGACGGCGGCTGCGAATCCGTTTGACGAGCTGCAGGCAGCGACGGATCCCCGGCAAGACCCACCGCCAGTGCCACCTCCTCGTAAGACGGCTTCAGTGCTTGCAGAATACCATCGCCATGGGAACAACCGACACTCACGAACCTCTGTAGAGTCGAGTGTCCTCAGCGATGGCGATAGTTCGGATGAGAGTCTGTTGCTGAACGAGCACGGCGGTGGTGGTGGGCTCTTCCACGAGACGGTGTAGAGAACAGCATTTATTAGAGAAGAGATCTTTAGACCAATGAACATCTTTGATAGAGCATGGTTGTACCGCTGTAGATCGTTATGGTGATTAATAGCCCCAGACGCCACCGTAGAAAAGCCATGACACAATTCCACCTCCTTCCCACACACACAGCAAGCACCCAAGATGAGACTGTTCAGACCGCCACGCACAGGGCTTCCACTGGGAGTCGCCACACGCGCTAAACACGCATCGACAGCGTCGACGCCCATCGTCATCCCGGCACGCGAGCTCATCAAGGAGCAGACCGAGTACCGCCAGCTGCCGGACGACTCGCAGTACATCGAGAAGTTCTACAATGAGCTGAACGCCTTTCACGAGGAGATCGCCACCAGCAGCGAGATCCCACAGCGGAGCTTCACGGAGTTCGAGCAGGATCCCAATGCCCTTGTTGCTGCGTTGGAGAAGTTCATCCAGGGGAAGGTTCTCCAGCGGTTTGGAGCCAAGAAGGATGGCGGGTCAAGGATCGTTGTGCAGCGGTATGGTGCCTTCTTAGCGAGTGTGAAGACAACCTTGATCCTCAACGGTGGGCATCCGTTCATCTTTGACGTTCTTCTGCAGAACAAGCGGCTCTTTGACGGGTTTGAGAAGAGAGATGGATAATACTTGGGTGGCTTGTACCCAACTTTATATTCATTGCCATGACTCTTTTTCCTCTATCAGCGAATATACCCCTGAGAACGTTGATCCCAGGTCATCACTACATCATCAACACACTTCATCTATTTTTCTTTTGCTCCCTTCACTTATCCTTCTTGGACTTGAGCGCCTTATGCGCAGCATACACCGTGCGGTCCAACACCGCACCGACGGTGAGAACACCACCAATGGCACTGATAACATTCAAGAGGAAACCGCCCCATGAAGTGCTGTACTCCTCCCTGTTGATCACCTTCAACGCACTCATCTCGAAATGGAAAAAGAGTCCAGGGATACCACCGCGCGCATGGATCGTATTTGGATGGTCCTCGTCGCGTCCGCCACTTAGTGGTCTGTCGTGTTGGGTCGAGCTGAACTGGTTCGTCTCGAGCACCGTGCCGTTGAGATACTCATACCTTGTTGGAACAACCTTCAGGAAGTAGGAGTACAAGTGCTCTTTACCACCATGGGTAACCTCCAACGAGTCCAGTGGGTGCGATGCAAGCTCTTGCGTCTCTGATACGTACAACGAGTTCACGCTTGGCCCAAAGCTGAAATGGTTGATCTTGTGTCTGAACGATCTCTCCCCCTCCTGGGAATACAGCGACAGATCGTGTGTATGACGGTTTGGAGCAGTGAATGACGCTCCTGGCGCAAAGTGCAGGTTCCCGTTGATTCTGTTCAGCTGGGCAGTGCCCACAACGCGACAGCCTTCATTGAGCCTCTCTTGGATACGCTGTACGTAACCTTCATCCTCACACTGCTTGATGTCCTTGCCATCGTAGAACGCCCAGCCAATAGCAGCGTATGCCTTTCTCACAGCCTGGCAGGTGTTACAGCACACCTGTTCGGACAAGGGCTTCCCTTCGTTCTGGCCCTGATCTCTGGCCCCGTAACAGGGACCACAGTAGTCGGTGGCAACCTCTTTGGACACCTCATCGTCACCGATCATCAGTTCACTCTTCTCAATCTCACGGCCTTGCTTGTCCAATCTGATCTTGGTGAAGCCGTAATTCTGGATGTCCGCCTGAAGTTCACCACTGACATCCATGATATCCATGGACATGAGATCACACGGTAGATCAGGGAATGTCAAATCCAGGTTTAGCTCCAGTTTCGTGTTGCTATCCCTATCCACTGCCAATTCTGGCCAGATGGAGATCTCGTTGAACTCGGACCATTCGTTAAAGATGAGCACCAACAAGGTGAGCAGACAACCCAGAGTGATGAACCCGCCGGACCGCGTCTTGACCTTTGCATCCTCGACAGTCTTAGAGAACGCATCAAACGAGAGAAGTCTCCCCTTTTTGCTCATCTTTGGGTTTCGCTTGCGGTGTGATTTGGGCCCTCGTTGTTCAAATTATTCAACCACGCGAATTGAACCCCGAGAGACATATCTCCACCAGGTTTTTAAACATTAGCTACAAAACAACGAACCAGGACACGGTAAACGTACGTATTACTTCTTCTGGAACCCAACAACAAGATCACCCGCAAACTCCAGAATCTCAGCAAATACCGCAGCCTTGTTGATCACAACCTGGTCGTCCTTCACGGGCTCAACGTTGTACCCAACCTGCGCCTTGAATGACACCTTCCCCAGCTTGGACGGCACAAACAACCCCGTCAACACGTTCTCACCAGTCTCACTAGTTGACTGTGTGCGCGTAGAGAAGATCACAACGCCTTGGAACTTTGCCTGAAGCTGCTTCACCAGAATAGCGACAGGGTCAATCTTCAACGACAAATCAGCAGGGTACGATTGCGTGTCAGCGATCAAATTCTTGAAAGCCGAGGAGCCAGAGATGACTCCAGAACTTAGAGCCAACGGCTGCGTCTTGAGCTTGAGTACAAAGTCATAATCACCCAACGAAGGTGTAAACAACAGCTGTATAGTCTTTTCGCTAATACCAGACTTGTTGATGGTATGGATAGCAACCTTCGCCAAGGCAGTCAGTCTTGCAGCAATTGGCAATGATGCTCCATTAGACCAAAGGATACCGGACTCATCTGACTTGGTGCCAACAAAGAATTGTAACTTCAGGCCCTGTGGATCCTGCTTTCTCACTTTATCAAAGTTCGATTTTATAGACTGATACGATTGCACCGTGAGCTTGTCAGAGAGCTTCGAAACAACCTCCGAGTCATCTTCATCCCTTTTGCTCAGGTCCATGATCAATGGATCCTCTCTCCAGTTCCATTGGGCAATGAAGCTCAAGATGCGTAGGAATCCATTGGAAACACTCGATGGTACGGCGTATTGTGCTGGATCGACAAACGGCTGCAGGGCAATCAGCTCAATCAACTCTTCAGGGAAGTGAACCAGCAATAGCTGATCATCAAGCCATTTCTTGAAAAGGCGCACCGTTGCAGAAAAGAATGGGAACTGGTGTGCCATGGATGACACTATTCTGGTGTGCGTCACAGAGCCTTGGTATCTTCTGTTGAACTTAAAGTATATCGACTCCACAACCTGTCTCTTGTCTTTCGTAGCGTTCTCAATTGCACGCAAATACAAAACCTCATCACGCTCGGTGAGCACTCGAAGTCTGAAACCATATCCCTCGGGCGTCAGGATGTTCAGGGTTGAGATATCAAAGTTGTAAGGGACGCTGTCATCGTCTCTCGTCAATTCTGATCTGTATGTGGTTTCCTTTGAGAGAATCTCATGAATTTTTAACAAGAAGGCAGTCTTAACCTTCTCCAATGCAACCAACTCATCAGGCCATTTGACAGAGGATTCAAACTGTACCACCAAGTCGTTAAAGAAATCTTTCGAAGACACAGCAAAGGGCACTGGTTGAAGTTGAGATGTAGATCGCAATGCAGGCGAGGCTGGTAACACGGACTTGATCCCCAACGGCAGCTCGAGCTTGATGAGAATTTTATAAAGCTCATCATATGACTTCACAAGTCCATTGAATGCAACCGTGGAAACGGTAGACTGCTTTAACGATGCCGGAAGGTTAGGAAGAGGCAAGAGCTTGTTGAACTCGGTGACCTCACTGTGAATTGTGATATCTTCCTGGATGTGTGTCTTGAACAAGTACTTGGCGATGGCCAACACCACAGGTTCTTTGAAATCAGTAGACCAGATAACAGAATGGATGATGGACCCATCTTTGAATCTTCTGAGAGAGGATTTGGAGCCCCAGAAGGATCTGAACTGCGTACTGTCTTCCTCGTCCGACGGGCCCTTGATCACTAATCTTTCAGCTTCCAACGGATCGATCAACAGGCCAACCTTCACGTTCAACGTCTGCTGGTATTGCGGCTTTCTCTTTGAAATGTCGAAATCATTCACACGATCGTACAACACGCTGAAGCCAGTGAGGCGGCTGCCAAGGCCATATTGCACCATGTTTGAGATCTTGAACGACAGATAGTTCTCATAGGTCACGTTTGTGATCTTTTCAAAGGGACCAAATGAATCGTCCTCCGAAGGTGTCACTTGGAATTGCACTGTATAGTCAAACTTCAAGTATTCCTGGTTCGAGTTCTTCAAAAATAACGAGTCGAATCTATCGATTACAACATCGTTGAGCATCAGCAATGTTTTCTTGGCGTGCTGCACAAGAAGATCGTAGGAGTTCTTGGTGACCCGGTGGAGTAAGTTGATCTTTGTCGTCTTGTCAAAGATAGTTGGCGATTTAAATCCGCCTTGGATGAACTTGCTCACGTCTGATGAGTCTGAGTAGAATTGCAAATACCCACCGGTGCAGAGGTCCTCCTCAGCGAGGTATTTGATCACACCTTTGAAGATTTGATAACTTGAGAAGCCATGTAAAAGGATCTTATTCCCCTGGACACCACCACCGTTCATTAATGCGGCGGCCAATGTGGCAAACTCAAAGTGACCCACACCACCATCCTGGATGGACGAGCCCAATCCTCTTTGCGAGAGCCAAATACGCCCAAGGATACATGCGTCTTTGAATTGGTCTGCGCTTTTTTTCGTTTTGTACAAGAATTTGAGATAGTGGTCATATGTGGTCATGGAGAGGATGCTGGAGTTGTAGAGTGGTGTGGGAGGCAGTTCAATCTCCTCATCCTTTTGCACTCTGATACAGTTCTTGTTCGGTAGGAGTTTCTTTGCCTCAAAGATGCCGAATGGGAACCCCACTAGCACATTGATGGAGAATTTCGTCTTGTGGAAGTTCAACTCGGAATCCAAGTTGTCACTTGTAGCTTCAATTTTGAGGACAGGGGTCAATGAATCACCGTTCAAGTATGTGTATGAGAGCTTGATAAAGTCCATTTTCTCGCTGTTGAAGATGGTTCTCAGATTCTCTGCCAAGTATCCCAAGTAGAAAGAACGCTTATGCAGGGCTCTATAGTTCAGGTAATCTTTCTGTTGGAACAGATCTGCTGGCATAGTGACATTAACATCGACAGACAGAGCACGCGGTGATTGGATTGCCGTCTTCAGGCCAAAAGAGCCTGCAATGGACACGTTCTCCGGTTTGCCGTATCCGAATTTGTAATTCACGTTTGTTGGTTTGGGATCGTTGAAGGGCACTGCAGTCTTTCCGCCTCTGAAGTATGATTCGACTTGCTCAATGGTCTTGTCTTTGAAGTCATCTACCTCCTGGATCAAGTCATATAGTCTATGCAAGAATTTCTCAATCTTTGCAATTTTTGTATCTTTCAGTCTAACCTCTTTGATCAACTCATCGATCTGGAGCTTGAAAATGTTAGATTTAAAAAGCTCAGCAGTCTCTCTAGCGATTTGGACATCCTGTGCGGATAGACCTTTGCCCTTTTTAGCACCGTTGTGCTGTTTGGAGGCCTCATTATGCTCATCATCTTCTGACTGGTCATCGGATTCCTCATCACTGGAGACTTGCTCAATAGTCTCAGTGATACTGTCTATAAGATCTGACTTGGCTGAATTTGTCTTCTTTGATGATCTCTCGTCGACAGAGTCATCTCTCGTTCTCTTAGCCATTGTGATGTGTGATTCGGTATTAGCGATGTGTGTGAGAAGCTCTTTCTAGTTGCAGTGCGGCCGGGGAAGAAATGCCTCAAAGTATGTGCAGCAGATGGTATGGCCTTGATAGAGGTGGGGCCACTGTTATAATACAGTGCTGTCTGGTCCCCTCGTGTTTGAGCCTCCGAACCAGCGTCTTTATTGGCGCCCTATGAATTTTTTTCAGCTGTTGATGTAACGAAGACTTAGCAATTTTGCGTGAACTGTTGAGACCGCATGGGTAAAGTTCAGACCGGAGACCGTTTTGGCGCGACTTTTCGCTCTGCGCGATCTTTTGCGCGAGATTTGCGACATTTTGGCGCTCCACGATGTCCGAATCCGGCAACGACGGGACGGCGGCACAAATTATCCGGGGCCCAAGTTCAGTTGGATGAGCGCCTTCTGGTGGGAACAAAGCGGATCTCAGAGGCACTAGAAAACGCATCAGTCGGGTCTGTTGCATCGTATTATGGCCATGCGTACATTGGCACAGAGAGGACTGATCACCTCGGTGCTCAGGCTTCATCCATTGCTGCCCGTTGGGAACCACTCTGCCCGGTTGGCTTTCAGACAGATACATCTCACCACGAGAAGGTTGCATCCGGAACAAGCCACAAAGCCTGTGGCTCCCACGACTGCCGCTGGAAAGTCTCCCAAGACTCCAGAGTCGGCAACACATACCCCTGAGACTGCCAACGACGGACCAAAGCTCACCCTCTGGCAGAAAGTCAAGCATGAGGTCCACCACTATTGGGATGGCACAAAGCTCTTGGGGTATGAGATCAAGGTGTCCTCCAAGCTGGCGTTCAAGTCTGCTGCTGGATACGAACTGACCCGCAGAGAGAACAGACAACTAGAGAGAACCCTTCAAGATATGGCGCGTCTTGTGCCCTTCTCCGTGTTTCTCATCGTTCCATTCGCAGAGCTGCTGCTACCCGTTGCTCTCAAGATATTCCCAAACCTCTTACCATCAACGTATGAGAGCAAGACTGACAAAGAGAAGAAGCTCAAATCCTTGCGTGATACAAGAGCTAGAGTCTCGAATCTGTTGAGAGACACCGTTAAGGTTCATTTGCCATCGACTGTGACCGAGGAGCAAGCAGCAGACTACAGGGAGTTTATCAAGGAATTGAACAACGGGTTGAAGCCCCCATCCAGGGAGCTCACTCTTAGAGTTGCGCGTATGTTTAAGAATGACAACGTGCTCGATAATCTGCAGAGACCTCAGCTCGTTGCCCTGGCCCGCTATCTTATGTTGCAGCCTATTGGTACCAATCAAATGTTGCGATTCAGAATCAGATACAGTCTGTTGAACATTAAAAAGGACGATAGAGCTATTGCATACGAAGGTGTTGACTCCTTATCCACTTTGGAGCTGAAAAACGCATGCGCAGCCAGAGGTATCAGATCCGGTGGTGTTCCTACTGCGCAATTGAACCATGACATGAAGCTATGGCTGGATCTCACTTTGAAGGAGAAGATTCCATCCACGTTGCTTGCCTTGTCAAATGCCTACACGTATGGTAACCTTGAGTCGCATGAATCGATATACGATGCCCTCCAAGCTGTGCTGAGCTCCATGCCAGAGGAGGTGCACCACGTTATCGAGGCTGATGTGGACACTGAGCTCACCAACAAGCAGAGACTGGAGCTCCTGAAGGAGCAGGAGAACTTGATCCAAACGGAGATCAAACAGGAGGAGGATACCGGGGTGAAGATTCCAGTGAAGGACCGCATCAAGCTCGATGAGGATGAAGCTGAAGAGGTCAAAGATGTAGTTGAGAATGATTTTAAGAAGACTGACAAGCAGGCTACAAAGGATACAAGCAATGGGGTCTAAGCGCTACATGGTACCGCACGCACAGCTCTCTCGTCGTTATACTATGTTCCATCGTGTATATATTTCGCACTCCTCATAACCGTAGCTTCGAATTTCACGAACGTCGCAGAAGAGGATGTTACACACCTCTTGAGCCACGAGAGCACACGAACATCCCTCGCCACCCAATGATCTTCCAGGCTTCGCCACATGTCGCGGCAAACTTTGTTGCCTGCTGGATGCTTGGAACGCTCTACATGTGTCTCTTTGCGGTTTACGTGGGAATGGTGCGCAAGTATGTGCTGAGGCCCGGCGTGCTCTTCTTCATCAGATCACCAGACGACCCGAACACCCGTCTCTTGCACGAGGCCCTTATGAGACCCTTCAGATTCCAGATTAGTCGAATTGCGCTCAGCGTTCTGGTCTATATGCTCTTCATTCTAATTGGGTTTGGGGTTGTGCTCCATGGGCTCAAGGGATTGGGAAGCACCCTGTTACCAATCCACATCTCTCTGTGGTCAATCCTGCCCGGTCTGCCCGCAGCAACGACTGCGTATATGAAGCTTGACATATTGACCAAGTACGTACGGCAGTACTGGTTCCGTGCCTTCGCAGCAGCAGCAGCACAAATGAGACTCTCGAGCTTCATGCTGGGCAAAGAGGACCCAAGGGAGAGGGGCCATGTACGTTACAGATCTCTCGTGGCGTGGCTCAAGGGAGCCAAACCGGATTATGCGTCGCCTCGGACTGATTTCGAGGTGAGTGAAGTGTTTGCAACGACGACGGCACAGGCTGTGTTTGTGCCGGATGGATACTTTGTTAGAGCACCACGCTACGACACTGTATCGAGGAAGTATGTGCGGCGTCTGTTCAATGCAGTCACGAAGGATGACGTTCCTTTGGAGACGGTGCCGGTGTCAAGGAAACACAAAGAACCACATATGGATGCATTCGACGATTCCGAGGATGAGGTATCGACGACTAACCAGTATTCCGTGGTGTACAGACCACCAATGTTTGGACTACGAACGATATGCTTCATCCTGATGCTATGGATATTCTCGTTGATCCTTATATGTGGATGTGTCCTTGTGTCCAACGCTCTAGGGAGACCGTTCTCGTCTCAGATCCATCGTGTGGTGATCAGCTCGATCGCACAGACGGAATACTTTGATGAGTCCATTGTCCAGGACGAAAAATGGCACTTGCTCTCGCCACAGCTCGACATCACGTCTATTCTGATTGGACTTCAGCTGATGCTTGTGGGTCTTTGGGTCTATGATACGCGACTCATCAACAGACACACAGGGGAGGCTGACCAGGCGGGGTTCTTCCAAATATACCAGGAGGTATTCAAAGTGCAGAGACACTACATATCCACCATCTCTCCAATTTTGCTGAGCTGGGTATCTGTCCTTGTGACTCATGGCCTGGTCTCTGCAGCAGTACGGGAAGCTATTGAGCCGTATGCGACTGAAGAGTTTGGCGAAATAACCCATGCAGCAATTCTGGCAGCCTATGCAGTGGTGGGGATCTCTTACACGGGCGAGATTCTCTATCAGACTACCTGGGAGCAGCTTTCTAGGTTTGTCACACTCGGTCCCTTCATCGCAGTGGAGGACTCCTGGGACAGACTGTGGAAACCTTTGGCACCTGTACTCCTCGCCTTATCACCGTCCATCGTTGTGCACTCAACACTCAATATACTCCTGCGTTTAGAAATGATTTCGGAGCAGCAATTGAGCGAGCACAAACGCCTGATAGTGTTCAGCTCAGTCATTGGAATACTCTTGCAGGTGGCTCTGGTTTCATACAGGACGCTGGCTGCCTATGTTGTGCAGCTAAATGCGGAGGTGAAGGAGCAGTACTACTCTGAGGGCAAGACGCTTGAGAACGCAGAGTAACTTGGTCATATCACAATACCATTGAGCCCTGATATGGAGCCCGAACGCCGTGTAGCTTGTACTGAACCCCCGCCTAAGGTGAGCACCTTCCTCGTTTAGTTGTGTCTTCCCCGGCTTCCGCGTGCATCGTCATGGCAAAAACAAATAAAAAAAAAAAAAGCGGTGAAAAATGTCACCGAAGGCGAGCGAATGATCAAAACTTTCAAGAGCATCCGCACGAAAAGGGTCCTGACAGCTGAGATGTATAGATTGCAGGGACCGTCACTCGCACGTGCGTTCCACACGTCGTTCCGTCTGCACAATGCCCCGCCAAAATCACCACTGCAGGTGTTTACGGAAACTTTTAGACAAGAGTGGAACAAATCGAAGGAGCTCCAGGAGGGGATCAAGGCCCTGGGCGATGAAACCGGCAAGCTCGGCGAGTCTGATGCCTTCAAGAAGGCGCGTGACGCTTACCAGAATGCCCAGAAGCATACCACAGTTGTAAGCAGAACCATCAAGGACACTGGTGAGGTGATCGAGAAAGTGGCTATCCATGCATGGGACTCCAAGGCGGGGAAATACACAAGAGAGACCATCGAGCGCACTGTCGATACGGTTGACTCCGTTATTGCACCGGTGAGAGAGACAAAAGTGTACAAGGATATGTCCGAGTCACTGAGTGAGGGTGCCTCATCGATCTATGGAGGCTTCGAATCGAAGGAGGAGAGAAGGGCCAGAAGAGAGAAAGAGCTGGCATCAGGAAAGAGACCAAAGGCTGTCAAGGCATCAGAGGATGCTGGCAATGCTCTTGTGGCGACGGATCTCAAGTCAGAGGGCGAAGGTATCAACCTTGGAAAGAAAATTGAGGACTTCCAGACAAAGACCGCGGTGGGTAGAGCCACCTCAGACTTCAAGCTCAAATATTGGGACGAGTCTGAGAACCCGCTGATTGTTGGTTTGAGAACCATAGTTGAGAAGACGGGTGGTCTCTTTGCCGAGACAGAATCTGCCCAGGTTATCAGACTGTTTAAGCAGATTGACCCAACTTTCAACACGGAGGATTTCACGAAACAACTGCGTGAATTCATTATTCCAGAGGTTCTTGACGCGTACGTGCGTGGTGAGGAGGCAGTTCTTAAACAATGGTTCTCTGAAGCTCCATACAACGTTTATGCTGCGCAGCAGAAGGTCTTCAGAGACCAGGAACTCTTTTCGGACTCCAAGATCCTGGACATCCGTGGAGTGGAGATTGTGAGTGCCAAGATGCTGCCGTCGAACTTGCCAGTGCTTGTCGTTGGCTGTAGGGCTCAGGAAATCCAACTGTACCGTAAGGCAAAGACGGGCGAGGTTGCGGCAGGAACAGAGTCCAACATCGTGATGAGCTCTTACGCAATGGTGCTGACCCGTATTGCTGAGAATGTTGACGACAAGGAGACGGAGGGCTGGAAGGTGTTGGAGTTTGTGAGAGGTGGCTCCAGAGAGTTCCACTGATGTGTACATAGCATTGTTATCTGAACAGGTATCATCAAGACTGTATTGAAAAAAAAAAAAAAAAAAAAAAAACTATCATAAAATCATCTATGCACCTTTCTCTTCTTGAATAGAGGTTTCTTTGTTGCTACTTCCTCATCGCTTGATATCTGTACCTCTTTGACCACTTGAAAGCCTTTGAGCTCGTCTTTTGGCTCCTTATCCCTCACTTCTTCTTCAGGATCTCTGAGTGGTGATCCCAGTCTTCTCTGAACGTCAACCACCTCCCACTCGCCAATTTCCGGGTCTGTGACTGGTGTAGCTTCTTCTTCCTGTAGAGTATCCGCTCCAGGATCCTTTTTCACATACCTGTGATCGGTTCTATTCTTCCTGTGCTGGTCTTCTAGAGCTCGATGGAGTCCTCCCTTGTGCCGTTGGCTTTGGTCGTGGCTCTTTCTCGCAATAGCGTTGTCATCAATGAACTGTTGTTAGAGAGGCCATCCTCATGACTGCCAAAACACTCACGAGCTCACAGGTTTTGCACCAGTACCGCATTAGTGTTGCTATAGAATATTTCAGAGTTTTTCATTCGAAATCGTCTCGCTCTTGATGCGAGCCCACAACAGATGAGCTACAGGGACAGAGAGAGCCACAGAAGTAGCGAGAGAAGGGGCAGAAGTCCACGGAGAATCACACAGGATGAATTGAATGAGCTGACTGGCCGTGTTCTCAGGAACAAAATGCGTGGGTCTAGTGATGTGGAAAGGTTGGAGAAGAGACTGGCGGATTATACCCAGAGGTTTGAAAGAGACACCAAGAGATCCGAGCCTGTCTACAAGGAACCTCTCAAGGAAGATGACATGACCATAGAGCAACTACTACGACATGAAAGAGCCACCACAGACAACTCTTCCAGAGCCATCATCAAGGATAAAAAGTACTCCAATGACCTCGACTACCAGAACGACAACTCCTCTAGGCTATCGGAATACGTCAAGAGAGGAGACATCGACCTAAAGAACACCAAACATGCTAAGAAGCTTTCTGCAGCCATGGAAAAATGCCAGCTTTGCATAGAGAACGAACACTGTTGTCCCATGGTGAGTATGGGCGAATCTGTTTACCTGACACTGGCACCGGAGCCTGAGCTGGCACCACACTCAACGTTCATCACGCCGATACGACACCTGAAGAACACACTCCACTGCGACGGAACTGAATGGGGGGAGATCAGGCAGTACATGATTGCGCTGTCAAAGTTTTACTACTCCAAGATGAATTCTGCCGTTGTTTTCTATGAAAGCGCTGTGAATGATATAAGACATGCAGCCATTGTCTGTGTACCAATACCGATGTCATTGGCGTCTTCAATCCAGGGATACTTCAAAGTTGGGATACTGGAACAGTGTGACGAGTTTGAGCAGAGTCACCAGCCGATAATTGATACCATGGAGTGTAATGGACCCGATGGGTTCAAGCACAAGATCGCCAAGGAGGCGCCCTACTTCCATGTCTGGTTCACACTGAATGGAGGTATTGGACACATAGTCGAGAATGACTGGCCACATGGTGATCTTTTCGCCCGGGAGGTGCTTGGTGGTGCGTTGAAAGTTGACCCCTACCTGGTCAAGAGGCAGGGGAGATGGAATTCCGATGATAAGAGAGTGGATCTATTCACCAAGATCTTTACGCCATTTGACTGGACTTTATAGTATCTACGTTTGTGTGTGTGTGTCGTTAAGGTATTTATGTAGATGATGAACCACTGAGTAGCGTCCAATTGGTGTCGTACGATATTAAAGGTGAGAGGACGAACACGAGCAGTGCACCGCAGAACGAGGGGAACACTGCGAGTTCCACTGCAAAGATGCTGAAAACCTTGATGGTGGAGAGTAGGCCAAAGAACACCACGTATGCCTTTCTTTGGATTCCACCGAGAGGCGATCTGGTCTTGCGGTATGCAGCGTCAAACCTGAGCAGACGGGTGTATATTATCACCCAGAAGCTGAAAAAGAACACGAGGAGAGTGATACATCTTTCAAGGTTTGATAGAGGCCTGCTTTGCTCGTGGATAGCCCTGAGACCATCGAGGAGTGGGTATAAGTGGGAGAACGCGGTATGCATCACCCGAGGGGTGTATGATGCCCAATGTGACATTGTCGAGTAGATCATTGGAGCGTCATATCCCAGGTAATCCACAAAGATCAACGCAGCCTCCTTTGCCGATTGGGCAAGGAAGAACATGAGGTGCACGAGCGAGGTACCAATGAGTGTGGGTATGAAGTATACGGAGAGCTGATACAGGATCAGTATCAGGTCTGCTGCAACGATGATCATTGGGAGAGGGAGTGAGCGTATGAGAGCCTCCTGGTTGAAATCGTCCTCAGGGCCATTATTTTCGTTTTCGTCTCTGGCTCTTGGAGGTCTTATTGGTCTCATCTGTCTCTGTGGAGGGATGAAGGGCCGCATGGGCACCGCCATCGGTGGGAATGCATCAAAGTGGACATCCTCTTGTACGTTTGGCACATGGATGGGATTTCTGGGTATGTTTGGGATGTCTGGGACCTGGTTCACCGGATCGCCCAGCCATCTTGCCCAGTCAAGGTTGCGCCGTGGCTCTAGCGGATGGGCTTCAATATCACCATCCTCGTCAATATCCTCGTCAGTATCCTCGTCATCATCCTCTCTATCAATCTCTGGACGCTCAATAAATCTCTCCATTCTGATTCTTCCGTTGGAGTCATGCGAGTGTACCGAATCAGAGTCGGAGTCTTCAGGAACAAAGTCTGGGTCAGCATCAGAGTCCTCAACTGGGTGCAGGGCGTCGTTGAGCATGTGCTGATGCTGAGCCAACCCTCTCTCAAGCCGCTGGAGAAGGTGCGCGGCATCCCCACCTTCAGCCTCACGCAGCTCGATCACGGCATCGTGGAGAGCCCTGACAATGGCCGCAGTCGGTCCGTCACCACCGTCTCTCACCGCAGCCAACGCGCGGTCCAACACCTCAATGTTTGCCAAGAGGTTTCCCTCAGGGTGCTCAGGCTGTTGGTTGCCATTGGCATTATCCAGTCTGTGCCGCAATTGCACGTTCAAGGCGGCATCGTTGTCGATATGCACCTGGTTGACGTTATTTTGGTTCGGTGAGCCAATGTTGTGCTCCACCAGGGCCTTGAACCCCGGGTCTGTGGTGACTCTTTCATTCACCATGAAGAACAAGAGCGATATGCACACGAGGATGAGCATGGTCATGAGCGAGTCGGTATACGTGGCATAAAAGGCCCGCAACAGGTTTCGAGTGTCCCATGGATCGCCCTCAAAGCCCGCATCGCCGTACACCAGCGAGACAAAGAAGTCGTCGTGCACGGAGACGCTGTTGAGTGTGTAGGTGAGCACTCTGCTCACCAGAGCCCAGCATAGTGGGATCTGCACCCCGCAGCCCAGCACGAGCACCGCGAGCCCTAGGGCGTATCCCAGTCTTCCGTTGATATTGCGGAGCCAACGGTCCAGCACGAGTCGGAGGGGAACGCGCGAGGGGGTGTTCTCCTTGTACACGGTGCGGAAGTGGTACGCGGAGTGGCAGATGTCGCACTTTGCGCTGCGCTGGTTGCTGTGCTTGAGCCACTCCTCGAGACAGTCCTGGTGGATGTACTTGATGGAGCCGCGGCATTTGCAGGGGAAGAACAGCGGTGCATCGTCGGTGCCTTCGCCGCGGCAGATGCGGCAGGTGTCCTCATCCATTTGCGTCTGGAGTTGATGAGTTGATGAGTTGATGAGCTGATGAGTTGATGAGTTGATGAGTTGGGATGAATTGTTGGCTGGTGGGTGTTCGGGTTGTGGGTTTCACTACAACAACAACAACAACAACAACAACACACAACAACAACACACAACAATGATACGCCGCCAGCCCACCGCTATCAAACTCACACCCGAGGACGTGCTCCGCTACGACGATGACAAGAGGCCCGCGCTGGGCGAGAACCAGAACGTACGCCCGGGCTCGCAGCAGCCGGGCCGGTCCAAGGAGGAGCGCGTGGGAGTGGACAGGCACTGAGCTCTGTGCTACGAACGAACGCACCCTCCCAATGCTACGACTTTCCAATGAGCAAAAAGCTTAGCCACCACCAGTTACTGGCTCCCCTTTGAGCCACTGACAATTATGACATACCAACTAAAAAAACACTACTTGAAGTACTTGGTGAACTTTGACAGAAGCGACATGCTGGTGTAGTATCTCACCTGTCTGTCGCCGTCGCTCACGCTCACGAGGTTGAGAGGCGTGCGGGAGCCCTCCAGCGTCACCTGCGCAGAGTCCAGGTCGTCCTCCCCCTCCTGGTCCGTGTCGCATTGCTCGAACGGACTCATCTCCCCATAGCTCACGTTGGTGAAGCTCGTCGTCTCCGTCTCCGAATTCACGCTGTCCTGCTTGTCCTTGTCCTTGTCCTTGTCCTTCTCCTTCTGGCAGTCCAGCTGCTCAGGGTACAGCACGTTGTTCTCGATCCCGGTCTGGTCCTTCTCGGTGTTGAACATCGGAGCAGTGGTCCATTGCCCATCCACAACGTACTTGAAGATGATCTTCTCCCTTGGCACACGAACGGTGGCACAGAACTTTCCCCCGCTAAGCGAGAGCCTCGTGGACTTGGACCAGTTGTCAAACGACCCCGTCACGTAGACAGAGCTGGCCCGGTTGGACGGCCTGTAGTGTGTTAGCAAACGACTCAACCCGGTAACAGGTATCCCACCCACCACTCAAATGTGTACAGTGCACTCATCGCTGTCTGTGTGTCTGTCTGCGTGGAGATATCAAATGAAGGGAGAGAACTCCTGATCTTCTTTTCAGAAATTACCCTTTGGAAATGAAAGAAACAACGCCTTTGGTCCCAATTACGGGCGACAACATGGCGCATCTCTGCAAACTTGTCAACAGTTTTCTTCAACGTGTTCCCATTGCCACTAAACGCGTGATATCCAGACACGCATCGCTGTCATCTTTTAGTGCGTCCTGTCTCCTGCACGTTGACACATCCAATAAATTTTGTTTAAGGAGGATGAAGAAGGTGGATACATAATCTATATGATATTATCTGATTTAACCACCGTTGTTACTCTTATCGATTGCCACTGGCAATGCCACTGGCCTGCCACTGGCAATGCATCCCAGAACCATCGATCCTGATACTCCACCTCCTGATCCAAGCACCAAAACACCAATGGTAAACACCAACCCACACTACCCAACAACTTCCAGCCACGGATCATCGCCTAAGCCTCCTCTACTTGCACCACTATACATATATATATATATTCCTTATCTTTCTCTCTCCCCCATATATTCCGACCTCCGCACGTGACCGATGCCCGGAACTCGCGCTGCCTTTAGAAAAATTTCATCCGGTGCTCATCTCAAAGGAATTGCCAATAAATCAATCAACATCACAAACAAAGCGATGGTTGACAACATTGTCCACATCGAGCACGATAGGGTCACGAACACCGTTTCCACGGACTACCCGGGCTACCACAATACCGGGGAGGACTTCTCCTGGGACATTGAAAAGTTCAAGTCTGCATTCGACATCAAGATCCACTACATTACAGAGAGATCAGCCAACTTTGACCTCGTCAACGTTGACACATCCATATCCAATGCCTTCCGTCGTATAATGATCTCAGAAGTGCCCTCTGCCGCCGCGGAGCAGGTTTACATCTTCAACAACACCTCCGTCATCCAAGATGAGGTGCTGGCCCACAGAATAGGTATGATCCCACTAAAGATCGACCCGGACCAACTCAACTGGGTCGACATGTCCGTCGAGGAAAAAGACCGCTTCACTGATGACAACACCGTGGTGATGTCGCTCGACGTGTCATGTACGAGAAACCCGCATGCACCAAAGAACAGCACAGATCCTAAGGAGCTCTATAGAAACTCGAGCGTCTATGCCCGTGATCTCAAATTTGAACCACAGGGAAATCAACTCGAGAGGTTTAAGGCACCAGTGGTGCCAGCTGATCCTGATATCTTGCTGGCAAAGCTCAGACCTGGCCAGGAAATATCGCTCAGCGTTCACTGTGTCTTGGGAATAGGTGCCGACCATGCAAAATTCTCACCGGTGGCCACGGCATCTTATAGATTACTCCCGGTGATTGACATCACGCAACCCATTGGAGGTGAGGATGCAAAGAAGTTCCAAAGGTGTTTCTCCACTGGGGTGGTTGCAATCGATGACGCTGGTGAGGCCTATGTGAAGGATGCAAGAAAAGACACCGTCTCCAGAGAGGTGCTCCGCCATCCAGAGTTTGATGGGAAGGTGAAGCTTGGTAGAAAAAGGGACCACTTTGTCTTCAACGTGGAATCCACTGGCGCCATGCCACCAGAGGAGATCTTCTTCAAAAGTGTGAGAATCTTGAAGAACAAGGCAGACTACCTCCGCAGCTGTCCTATTGGGCGTGTATAAGACCAAGTCTTACAATTGTATGTCATGTGCATTCGTCACTCGTTAATGGACTAAAACATTCCTTGTTGATAACCGAACCGATGACCCATGTAGTCGTTATAGTTCACAGAGGTCTCCTCCGTGGGTTCATCGTCTGTAAAAGCCATGATTGTTTTATAGACGAGCAAGGGATGGATAGAGCAGACAGTTGCCTGGCCCGAATACCCATCGCCCTCAATGCGACTTTGCGAAAAATTGGAGCCTGGGAGAACATATGCATGGGTTGAGGTGTCATAATCTGTGTTCAGCAGGCAAGTCAAGTATATCGTAACGAGTTGGATCGCCGTTATCACAAGGTTGTAGTATACGTACGCCCATCGTGAATGTGGCCGCTGTTCTCCAATAACTTGTAGTGTGAGGCTTCCATGGAAGTAGCCTGACTCATTGGATGTATATGGAACTCCAACGATCATGTCAAGTGCGAGCCACAGGATGTTGATAATGGTCATCCCCCAAAGAAACGATTTCGTGAGGTGTCGCTTCATATGCGGTGGCACGTCCCTTGGTACTGTCGAAGGGAAGGGGTTGGACAACACCATGTGGAGCAACAGCCGCACGGCAAACCTTACGAACGACATGCTGGAGAGAGGCTGTTAATATCAAGAACACACAACAACGACAAAAAGAGATACTCACTTCTTGAGATATAGCAGGATGATGAAGACGTAGCCTGCACGCTCGAACAGCGCCGTCAAGTCACGCTTGTACTCGAGCTTCCTGAGCCTCAGTGTTCTCGCATTCACCGCCTCAAGCTCCCGGGCCTCCAAATGTACAGTCGCCATGTGCAGCCGGTGGGGGGACCCTCGTGAAGGTGTGATTCCAGCAATTAATAGCCTCTCTCTCTGGGCATCAACCCAAGTACTAATGCGGCCTGCCCTCCAAGAAATTACGTCAGCAGCAGATTTGTATTCGGGTGTCCGGGTGTGTGGTTGTCATGCGCTCGCGTGTGCGTGAAAACGCGCCAGAGCGAAATCCGAATTGAAACTCCAGGCGGGAAAAGGGCCACGAAGGGTCCAGAACCAGAGCTTGAAGAACCCCCCCAGAGGACACGGCTATTGGGAAGATCAGATACCAACACCTGCCCATTACATCAGAGCCTGTCACGTCATCTGTCAGCTGAAGCGATATATTTCGAGTTTGTTTGAACCGCCGAAGACGCCATTGGCACCCCACTAGAACCTTCCGCGGCTGTACCGTTGTACATCTAACACGCTGATATCGGTACAAGGACCCATGAACCCATCAATAGGCACAAGAACGAGCTCTAGCTCGAACTTTGCGTCAGCCCCTGTGTCGAGAATCCCGTCCGCAAATGCCTCGTCGGCCTTGTTGACCAACAACAACACGCTAATGCTGCTGAACAAACAGGTGACCGCAAAGGACTCCTTGTACTACGTCTGTCTGAGGCTGAAGAGAAGACTCGAGCGTGTGCCACAGCTCAAGCCTTACTTGAACCTGGCCTACTCCAGTGCAGAAGTTGTGTCAGAGAGCCAGGCCTTGGCCCTATCACAGAAAGGAAGCAGTACGCACAGCAGCTTTAGATCACAGAACAATGCCAGGGTGAGCAGTGTCTCGACTTTCAGCACACTAAGCGATGACTCCAGTGCACCTTCAACTCCTGTGCCCTCACCACTACTGACATTCCATGCTGGTGTTTTACCCGCTAGCGTGAGTTGTGACCCTGTGACCCAACTGTGGGCCTTGTTCCAACAAGGTTCTCCACTCTGTGTGATATTTAACCTGGTGAGACCGCTTAATGCCTTATCGGTCATCTCTTCTGATGACTTGAAAACTTGCAAAAAGTCGATATATGACTTCATCCTGGCTTGTAAGAGCCATTTGGATTTGGACCACGCTGATCTGTTTACAATCTCCAACGTGTTTTCCCACGAGACCAGTGATTTATTGAAAATTGTTAACGTGATAACGAGGATCATCAACACTGCTCCTTCAGTTTTCCCGCCCTTGGAGGTGGAGGATCAACTGCAGCAAAATGACACTGCTTCAAACATTTTACGAGAACTGATCGAATCCGAGAGAAAATACGTCAATGACTTGGAAACTTTGGCAACATATAGGAGACAGCTGCTCGATCAGAATATCATAAGCTCAGAAGATCTATACATGCTTTTCCCCAACCTGGAAAACATTCTGGATTACCAGAGGCGAGTTCTTATCTCACTGGAGATCAATGGAGCTGTGGATTCGAAATACCAGAGGGTGGGATCCATCTTCACTCACGCACAGTCTTTCTTTAAGCTTTATGAGCCATGGTCGATTGGTCAAAAGGCTGCTATCGAGTTTATCAGCTCGAGTCCTTTAACACAGAAAAATAGCTCCTTTATCATTGAAAACAATTTCGAGCTGCAGAGTTTCCTACTCAAGCCAGTTCAGAGACTCTGTAAATACCCACTCTTGCTAAAGGAGCTTGTGAAGGTGGCGGATCAGGCTCTTCCAAATTATAACGAGCTGATGACCGCTTTGGAGTGTTCCAAAAGAATTGCTAATGATGTGAATGAAAACCAGAGACGTATTGAAAATGTTGAGGTGCTGAAAAAGCTATTTGATAAAGTTGTTGACTGGAAGGGCTATAATGTGCATAGCTTCGGAGAGTTGCTGTTTTTCGACAAGGTTTCAGTGAATGATAATTCACGAAGCTCTGATGAACGTGAGTTCCAAGTCTACCTCTTTGAGAACATCATTATCTTCTTCAAAGAGATGTACGCGCCGCAGAAGAAGTCCACAATGAACTTGATGAAGAAGTCTTCAACAAACCTGAGCTTGACTAGCCCGGAAGTTCTTGGCCTGGAACTCAAGGGAAGAATTTCCATTGCCAACATCTACAACATCAACACAGTGAGCCCACACCAGTTGAACATTTCATGGTCAGGTGTAAAAGACACGGGATCATTCTTGATGAAATTCAGAAACGAAGAGACACGTACGAATTGGGAATCTTGTATCCGGAAGTTGGTCTCTAACTTACAAGAAGACTACCAGAGTACGATGTCAGGAAATGTTACTCAAATGAGTGTTGGGGACAGACGCAGTAATGGTATTTCCATATATGGATCTCAGAGATCCTCATTCATTCAGAGAACTAACTCTGAAACAACGATACCTACGAGTGCCTCGAGTACCCACACGAGACAGAAGTCTGAAATACAACTTCCCTCCTCGCGACGTGGAACTGTGGACTCGCTGCAGAGTAAGAGATCCATCTCTGAGTCCTACAAGAGCACTCTCCCGACGAATAACGTAATTGTGAAGCTCATGTACGAGAAAGATCTATTCACGATGATGATTCCTCTGGAAATTTCTGTGGAAGAGTTCATCTCCAAAATCGACAAGAAGATTAAGCAGTGTGGTGGCTTGATGAAGGGTAAAGTAAAATACCAAGATGAGGATGGGGACTTTATAGTGATTGCCGGGGATGACGACTGGGTGCTCGTAAAGGAGATGATTAAGGAGGTTGGAGACAAGGTTCTGAATGTGTGGGTGACATGAATAGAGGACAATAGAGTCAAACCTTTTGTAGCTGTATTTTCAAAAATTAATTAACACTATGTCATGGCGTACTTTGGACCATCACCACCTTCTGGCACCGTCCAGTTGATGTCCTGTGTGGGTACTTTGATGTCGCAGGTTTTGCAGTGGATGCAGTTCTGCGAGTTTATCTGGAATGTGACACCATGCTTGCTGGATTCATCCTCAACATACTCGTACACACCAGCGGGACAGAATCTGTTCTCGATGCCCTGGAACTTTGGCCATGCGATATCCGTATGTTTCTCCATGTCCTGATCTGGAACTCGGAGATGGTTTTTTTCATCCTCATTGTGGAACGTTCCTGTTCTTGAGACGGATGTTAATAGGTCAAATGAGATTTTTCCATCCGGCTTCGGGTATTCGATCTTTTCATACTGGTCTGCTGATTTTGTAAGCGAAGCATCGGAAGCGTGATGAGGGAACGTCCATGCCACTTCACCTTTCAATAACAGAGAGTCAATACCAGAGTAGCATACACCTCCAAAGAATCCGATGCCTGACCCAAAGGAAGGTCTGATGTTGCGAACCTCGTAGAGCTCATCATGGACCCATGATGTCTTGTATGCCTTCTCATACTCTGGAAGATCAATGGCTGGCTCTTCGACGTCATGAATTTCAGGGTCGTACTCCTCATCTTCATCCGTCATTATCTTCTCCATCGTGGAGATTCTGTCGTAGATGGACTCAGCAGCAAGCATTCCTGTCTTCATGGCTGTATGCGTTCCCTTCACTTTTGGAACGTTCATGAATCCCGCAGAAGCTCCGACAAGAACACCACCTGGGAAGTTTAGCTTAGGCACGGATTGCCATCCTCCTTCGTTCAGGGCTCTAGCAGCGTATGAGATACATTTACCACCTTCTAAGGTCTCCCTGTAGTGAGGATGGTGCTTCATCTTCTGAAACTCTTGGTACGGCGAGATCCATGGATTCTTGTAGTCCAACCCGACAACGAGACCGACAGCAACGAGACCATCGCCAAAGTGATAAATGAAACCACCACCGTATGTTTCCAGATCCAATGGATAACCAAGAGTGTGGCTGACATAACCCTTATTGAACTTGGCAGGATCAACCTCCCAAATTTCTTTGATTCCAAGACCATAGGTCTGTGCCTGTCTCCCTTCCCTTAGGTTAAACTTGCTGATAACCTCTTTGGATAATGAGCCATGGCATCCCTCAGCAAAAACAGTGACTCTGGCATGGAACTCCATTCCTCTTTCAAAAGAGTCCTTAGGCACACCATTCTTACCCACACCCATATCCTTGGTAGCCACACCCTTCACTGCACCTTCAGCATTGTATATGACCTCTGAGACAGCTGTGGAAGGGTAGACTTCGACACCAAGCTCCTCAGCCTGCTCTGCCAAATACTTGACAACCTCACTCAGTGATGTAATGTAATTACCGTGGTTGAGAATTTGAGGTGGCTCTGGTAGAGGGATAGCATAATCTCCGTAGAGGAATCTCAGAGAGTCATTCTCCACCGGTGTGACGATGTCTGGTGGGAGTGGAATGCCATCACCATTCTCATCATAGTACTCACTGTCAGGGAAAAGTTCTCTGAGCGCCCTTGGCTCCAGTACGGCGCCACTGACAATATGTGACCCCATATCAGGCGCCTTCTCCAGGACGACAACCCTGATTTCCCTGGCACCTTCGTTCTGAAGTTGAAGCTGCTTCAGCTTGATCGCAGCTGCTAGACCAGCAGGCCCTCCACCAACGATGCAAACATCAACCTTGTCAGCCGCGCGCTCCTCGGTGAGGCTCGCTTGCGCTTCTTCATCCATCTCCTCGAAGCGCACTTCTGACGATTTGCGTGCAACAAACCCCGTGGAGAAGCACTTGCGATGCACATGGGCTGGAAATCTTGTTATTGGGGCCGCCCTTCTCGGTGTGAACGCCACCCTAGCGCATATTCTCAGCTCATGGGACAGTGCTCTATGGAAGGACATGGCAATGCAACTTGTATGTCCGATAGTATAAACAGGACTAAAAAAAAGCGGACTGTCTGCATCTTTTATGGCCCATAATTTTTTTTTCCGCCGGTGTCGGCCAATGACATGGCCCAAATTTCCAATTCATAAATATGAGCAGCAATGGACGCTACTGAGAGTCTCTCAGAGTCTCAGTGTACGGATATTGTTTGAAATTGAGGAACATTGCTCCCTCTGATTGCCGTCGCGATGTCTCTTTACAGCAGGAGGATCCATTGTGATGGTGTTCTATACGCTCGGAAGCATGCTTCCGCATGACACCTTCCGCAGGTGAGGTCCCGAGGTTGAGCACCGGACAGCCAAGCAACAGCGCAACTACAGCAGAGTAACGATGGACAGATCATGAAGTCATAACAGTACTTAACAGGGAACTAAAACAGAGCAACGGCGGAAACCAAATAGTGTAGAATAAGCGGGTCGTGTGGGATGTGATAACAGGGGAAGAACTGTGTGCAGAGATGAGTGGCCATCTTGGGCTTTAGTCGTATGTGCAGAAAGAATAAATACTGTGACCAGTCCTCGAAAAATCGCAAGGGTGAGGGAAGGTGGGAGAGAGCAAAGTGAAATCAGGCAAACATGGAGTCGATCTCAGCAAGCGAAATGTTCTCCGGAGTCTCAATCTCCTGCGTCAAGAACCCGCTGCGAACGGCCTGTAGCCATTTGGCTGCGATGGGCTCTTCGCTGAACGATGGACGGCTTGCTTCAGCAAGAGAAACACTAGACCCAGCTGGTGAAAGTCCCTCTAGTGCAGCAGCGTGCAAAGCAGCAGCAGCAGCAGCAGCGGAGGGCGAAGGTGTCGCCTTTGCTTTAGACAGGCGTGGGGCAGCCGCAGCGACAGTCAACGTACGGCCCTTCTTAGACTGCAAGTAGGACATCGACTTGGAGCGCTTGTTGTTTCTGAAAGTGATACGAACATCATCAGACTCATATCCCTCGTCAAAGTGGTCGAGGTCCTCCAAGTCATCGTCCGAGATGGCAGAAGAAGACATCTTGGCGGCTTTCAGTGTGGATCCACCACCGAGGGAAGCAGTTACGGGCGCATCAGAGTAAGGGATGGAGAGATTAGGCAACACCATATCCAGCTGCATATCGGCAAACAGATTTCTTGTGACACCAATATCGAATGCCGTGGCACGTCTCTTGATCTCATCCATAGGTCCGCCAAATGGGTCATCAGATTTGTCAAGCAACTTGTCACCTTCCTCATCGGATCCGTTAGTGACTTCGTGGCCCTTTTGTGTCTCGATAGCAGCAAGGGCATGAACATAATAGTCAGGGGCAAGAAGACCTCTGTAGACATAGACCATTCGCTTTGGCGATGCGTCGGCCCATTCTCTTGACAAGGCGTAGATCAGGGATTTCTCACCCTTCTCCACTCTTTTAACGTATGCATTCAGCTTGGCCGAAACCAAGTTGGAAGTCTTGGAGGACAAGTTGGCCATTTCTGGATGCTTCTCCACGAGGATGTCACAGATCTGCTTGACAGTCATACCTGTACCTTCCGGATCTCTTTCAAACAAGATCTCAAAGATTGCAAACAAGACATTGTCGTCAAGAGACTTGTGTTCCTGTGGGGCAGGTCTTTCGCCAGTAACAGGGATTGTTGTGGATATTCCAGTAGCGATCGGCTGTCTGGAGAGACCCTTAGTCTTCTCCTTCTTCTCCGATTTTTTTTCCTTTGGCTTGGCAGCGGTCGAGGTGTCGGAGACTGTTGTCGCGACAGAGCTCGTTGGCGATGCTTCCAGGTCTTCAGAACTGGAGCTTGTTGTTGAGCCTTCAGGTGTGAGCTCCTTCAATGTTGAAGGCAAAGACTTTGATGTGGCCTTTGCGATCGAATAGTCAGAGTCCAAGCTGAGACGGCTCGGTTTGAACGATGGCGATGAAGCAGACGTCTCCGTGACAGGGAATGCCACGGGTCTTCTGTTCGCCAAGGCCATGGTATTTAGCGGTATAAATTATCAGGTGAACAGGTAGGAAAAGATGAACCAGGTAGCAAAAGGATTAGTTAAAATCTTCTGCGGTGAGGTTCTTGCAAGTAGAAGAGTAGAGGCACTTGAATGTGTGGTCGTATGGCAAAGGAGGAGATTAGTTAAAACCTCGCCTCTGTAATTTAATCTGCCGAATGAACGTCAGTAGCCTTGGAGCGCACACAACGAGGATACCAATCAAGAGATCAAAAAGTGGCTGAGACTTTTCGTTCGCTGCAAACTTTGTTAGTCTTTTTGGTCCTTCTCTGTATGTGTCACGACGCGATCTGGGGAGAAATGCCGCTCCCTTCTGAAGGACATTCAAATGGGCATCTCCGAGGTCCAGAGGTGAGGTTGGCGACATGCAGAGGACTCACATCTTAACGTCGGGTAGCGGAGCTTTCTTGTTCCCGTCTAAAGAGTGGAAAGAAGAGAGAAGAGTGTTGTTATGGTAAGCAAGGGGGGAGGGCTTTCGTGCCGTGTGTGAAAAAGATGAAAAAGTGCGTGAAAAATCAGGCCCCTGCGCGTGAGTCCCCGGCGCTGATCGGCGCAAAAAGCGTGCGAAATTGTTCGCAACTTCTCTGCTTTTTCTTGGTTGGCACAGCACGATACGCCACAAAGAGGTGGCGGTCTAGTAAATGAGCCGCACAAAGTTGGGCCGATAAGACTTCTGGTAGGGCCCTATTCCGTGTGTATCTCCGTAGTGTACTGTTGAGGCGGCAGAGATTGCCTAGTGACCTTCAATGTTGTGCGATCAGGTAGGTATGTTGATTGGCGCCAATGTCCCAAAGGGGTAACTGTCTTTCTTTTGTGGCACCCGTTTGGCATCTTTACCACGTCCCACGGGGAGAACATGCCCATTTGCGATCAAGTTCTGGGACGAACGAACAGGTCGACAGACGTCTGCAACCTCACGAGGCCAGAGGCACTGTACACTCTGATCACCCTTCATTGGAAACGCACTGCCATGTTTCACTTTCAACCCTCGCAGAGCCTTCCCTCGAGACCAGCGTTATCGCTGACACATCCTGCCATTTGCGTGGTGTCCTGGAATGTGTCATTGTGATAACGCAACGTGCACAGCTTTACCGCTACTATCCGCTCAGCCGGTCTCATGTTTACGCATCCGCAATGCAATACATCCAGACACCTCACAGGTTTTTGTGACCTGAGATCCCAGGCCCTGCAGCCCGAAATGCGGGCTCGCGCACGAGCGCCCTTCCAGTTCCGGATTAGGGCTACTACAGGGAAATAGGAGCGTGAAGTCACACATTGTGACTGGTATTCAGTGAGTCTTGAAGTACTCGCAAGAGGCCACCGTGCGCTTAAAGTCATCAGCCCAGTAGTTATCACTGTATGGGTCGGCGTTAGGTGGTGAGAACCAGTAGTTCAATGCAATGTGGAAGTCGCTGCTATCTGGTGAGCCATAGGAGGTGACCTCGTGGAACCACCCGGCAGGTAAATAGAGCATCTGCCCCGGCTCCAAGTGGATAGTCATCACCTGTGCCTTGAGAAAATCTGGCCAGCGAGACTCTGCGTAGTTTTGTAGCCTTTGGCGTAGTGCCATCGGCTCCACCTTGTCCAGGTGTAACAACGCAGCAGGGATCTTTGAGAAAGACGGTGGGTCGCGCTTGACGCCATTCTTGTCCACCACACCGCTGTCACTGTCATTCATACGTTGTGATTCCTCCTCAATGAGTTTTATAAACTCGTCCCGTTCATCTTCTGTCATCTGATCGTTGTCCAGTCTCCATTTAGCAACCTCAGTAATGATCGCACTATCACCCCTCAAGGCTCTCCAATCGGGTGCGTTACCATCCGGAATATAGTCAATGACACCGTTCGGATAGACCTTGTTGATAGACCCCACGGTATCCATCTTTTGCGCATCCAATGGTGAGAATATGGTGAATCTCTTTGAGCCACACATTGGGATGTACAGATTGTCTGCGTGGTCATGGTGCAAACCAGACGATACCCCACCACCAAAGATGCGTCTCCCCAGGCCTAAGTCTTCTGCCTTCTCATTGACTTCAAACGGCGCTTGCTCATTCTGTGAGTATTTGCCAGCCCATAGGTTGATCTGTTGAGGGATGAGTCTGTTTATGATCGAGGGTTGCAAAGGTAGAGTCTTGACTAGTTTAGTCAAGGGCTTTTGAAGGCATTCTTGGACTCTGACTGTGGCCTCGGAGACGTGAAGAGCTTCACCTGGGACATCTGTCGTTATAAGTTCGTCCTCTTCCGTGTTGGATGTCTCTGACAGGGCATCAAAATCATCCTGTAAGTTGTTGAAGTCGATGGAGTCAGCATCAGAGTAGGGTTCCTCCTCTTCTGATACCCGTACGGCCGGTTGTACCTCATCATTTTCGTCATCCTCGGCATCTTCTTGGTCAGGGGAGCTGTCGTCTCCTTCACTTTCAAATGCTGGTATAGGCAATCTTTCATCATCTTCACTCGCATTACTGTCAGCATGCAGCCTCCGCAATACATCCGGATCATCGTCTGCATATTGGGTGGTCAAGTAGTAATCATCTGCTCCTGCCTTCAACGTATTCATAAAGGTTTCGAAGGACATCTTGAGCCTCTCGGTGCCACTGCCATAACCACCCTTGTCCTTCTTCTCCACTAACAGGAGATCATCACTTTTCAAAAGGTCCACTATGGTGTCTGGTTGGAAGCTGGCAATGTCTGTACCTGGGTCTGTACCTTGGATCACCACAGGTTTGCGTGCAAGGATGTATTCCTGATAGAAGCTATCGCTGGTTATGTCTTCCAATGACACCACCGGTACCGTCTCTTTGTCTGGGTGATACCCAGAATAGTCGTTCTGTGCGCCCTTGGACCTCTTCATGGTGTGCCCCAGATTGTGGGTGGATGTTTTCGAGAATTCTGCTCGATCAGCTGTTGTCACCACCGGGGCCCAATACTAAAGGGAGGGTGTCAGCAAATACTACCATGGATAAATCGTAACTACAACAAGCGAAGCTAAGTGACAACGTTAGAGAAACAAACAAACAAACAAACAAACAACGAGACGGGACAACCGTATTACACAGCCAGCTGTGTCATGTGTTCCAATCTGTGGGAGGCTAGAACGGATATATAAGCGTAGAGACAAAAAAAAAATAGGCAAGGACTGTCATCTAATCGAACGATCTTGATCTCTTTCTCTGTAACGACCCACCAAACTGCGGCCTTTGTTGCGGGCGCAACAAGAGGGGCTGTCCATGTGATTGCTTCATTTGCTCCACAGGGCTAGCAAAACCGCTCGACGGTGGCGTGGCGAAGGAGCTCAATGAGCCACGGGAGCTAAACACCGAGTCGGCATCGGACCCAGAACGAGACACTGGGGGAGTTTGGAAATGATAGAACGGAGACTGCGGCGTGTACACATTTTGGCGACGAGCGTGTTCGTGAGAATATGAATGCACAAGTTGGACAAGGGATGCCTGCTCGTTCTTGTTCTGATGAAACTTGGTCTTGACAGCAGGTTGGACAGGAGAATCTGCTAGGATTGTTAGCACCTCCTCCACTAGGGTTCCCATGGGTGACCCTTGTGTGATTCCACAAGAGGTGTAGGCCTTCTCCTCGTACAGTGCCAGTGCGTGTGTAGCGATGATCATTGATACCAATGCGATCTGTGACACTGAGTAGGCAAAGGTACACTTATGGTGGAACTGCAATACATGTGCAATGTAATTGGCCATGTGCTGTAGTTTGACCTGGCCTCTTGCGGAGATTTGCTCGTTTTCTAGTTTTTCGAGGAGGATGAGATCGATGTATGAGTCCTGCATTGGGGCATCAACCTCCCAGTTGAGGGATTTGAGGATATGGCACTCCATCTCCAAGAAGAGCGCCTGTGAGTAACAATTGCAGCATGTGGCTCTCAAAAAGGTCAAGGTGGGTACTCTGTGCTTTGCGTCGGTAAACTTGGCAGCGATCCACAGTGCCGTGAGTCCCAGGAGCTGGAAGTGGTCTTTTCTAACGACGCGGAGCGAGCAGTATCTGTCAATGATGCTGATGGTGAGGAAAAAGGAGGCATGGGTAAGCTTGAGCCTTGAGTGAACATCGAGCAGGAAGTCAAACAAAACAGGTCTCATCGCCACTGTGATCTCCGGTTGCGATTCGATGAGCTGCGGTTGCACCGCTGCGCCATATTCCATCTCACTCAGGTGTTGAAAGATATCCAGCGAGTAATCCGCCAGCGATTGCGAATGCGCACGCTGTTCCATTGCAACAACGTGTGGTTCCTGAGCCATGTGATGAGCATGCGCCCTGCGCTGCTGTGCAAAGGGTGTTGAAGGAGCCATATTCTGTGAGTGTGTATATGCAAAAATTTGTAGAGTGTGTAGGCGGGTGAAAAGAGACTAATAAGTGAATAGTAGCCTCAAAAAGTCTAGCAATATGGAGCAAAAGATGTCTGGTTAGAAGAGGTGGACCCTGACAGTGATGATAGCCAATGGTAAGAGGGAGAGAGAGAGAGCCTGTGTGGGTGTCTTGCCGCAACAAAAAAAAAGGGTGGATGGTGTGTGAAGGTGGGAAGGTGGGAAAGGTGGATGGATGGAGAAGGTGACAAGCAAGAGAAGACTTGCAGGGGATACAAAGAGAGCCGGTGAAGGACAGAGAGGATTGGTGATCTTCTTGAACAAATCGAGCACTGGGTGAGCAGGGGGTGAGGCCAGGCGATCCCGGGATATATATATGGATCCGAGTCCCGGATCCCCCCTCAATAAAAAAAAATGCATAGGCTTGCGGCGCACAGGGGGCAGGAGCATGCATATTGAGCTGCACAGACTGCAAAAAGATACAGAAAGGGACTGGGCTGGGACTCGCCAAGGACTGGATCTCGCAGCGCACGGGTTTGTGGCGAAGCGCAGGTGCACAGTTCTGGTGGCTCTTCAGGGCAGAGATAGGAATAGGGGTAGAGCATCAAGGCGTCATCTCTGGGACACTCAATGGGGGTAGAATACGAGAGCTGTGGCTCGGTGTGTGTGTGTGTGTGGGAGCTAGTGGTGGAGCTTGTCGCTACCACTATACCTCCTTCAATAAGTGTGGAAGTGCCCTTTGCAAAATGGCCTGGATGGGCCAATTGCGTGGGAATGAATGGTACGAGAAGTAAAGGGCCCTTCATTGTGAGCGAGTCCCCCACAGGGACTGCGGATCTTCTGAGATGGCATGAGACATGCAGCTTACAAGTTTAGTGTTTAGTGTGGTACAAGAGATATAATAGGGTTGGTCACCAATTAGCTCTCAAAAAGTATATTACGCTTTTACAGCGCCCTCATCCACAAGCCCTTGCATCTTGAACAACACTGTCTCGTATTGTGCTGGTGGGCCACCCGATGGCGTGTTTTTCACACCCTCACACCCTCGGTACTGCCCGTGTCGAAACCATGGAAACTTCCCCCCTCCACCCTGGACCCTCCACCCTCGGCGGCTCCCATGTATCGCGTGGGGACTCGAGGGGCCTCGTGTGGCTGCTGCACCTCTGCGTTGAGGGGGCATGTATGCGGTCTCAGCGTTTTTTTTTGATGGTCGGGTGGTGCGCATTGGCCGACCACGGGCTGAGCCATTGCCTTGGAGGACATGGCGTCTGAGACTTGACTATTTCAGACCCGCTGACCGGCTTCAAGCTCATGACGTGCCTTGCCGTTTCGAAGGTGAAGAGAGACATTCGCTGGATGGAGTCAGTTCTGCTGAATTTGTGGGCCATGAGACGACCTCGGTCTCGGGTGAAATGCCCCTCAGTCCTGTCTCAGTCCCATCTTAGTCCCGTTTCTGTTCCTTTTTTTTATATATTTGCTTTTCCCGATGCCAGTGATGGCATGAGATGATGGGCCTACTGGGGTTGGTAGGCATGTTATACCTGGAGAGAGGTGTGTCCAGTGTACATTGGTATGGTGACTCTCATACTGTAGACCGTTGCTTCTCAGTGGCCGTCAAACACCTGGATGTACGTCCAAAATGGCCTCTGCATATAACCTTGATTCAAATCCTGCAAGCCAGACTCGAGATCCAACACCCCCAGCCATGTTCCAAGAATTGAGGCACTTTGGGAATTACGAGGACTCACCCCACAACGGGCGAGCTGAAAAGTCCACCCAGGGCCTCCAGTTACTCCTAACCCCCCCCCCCGTACGATTTTTATTGCATGGGATCAGCGGGTCAGATACAGCGGCAGCCAGCTGGAGAGGCCACAAGTTGGTGGTGGAAAACACAACCAGATGTCCCAACATCTACCAGAGTTGCATGGCATGGTCGAAGAAAGAGGCCGCTATCTTGTGTCCATCGTCCAGAATCAATCAATCCGGCGACACTGTTTCCCCGGGCGCCTCTGGGGGGCGTTTGTGCTCAACCAGCGGGGAGGTTGAGCTTGGGTGGGCGGGTGTGCATCGTGCGTGTAAGCCACAGGGCGCACGCTGCGGTAATGCCAGTTGGGGCTTGATTGCTACTGATCTCCCACACTCGCTCGAACAACCGTAGTTTGTTTCAGTGATAAGACAAAAAAATAAAAGAGTGATGTGGGGTTTGTTTCAAACCATGTACACAACTCTATCGCTACCGTGCTTGCTCTCGTAAGGGTTAGGTTGGTATGCGCGTAACAAGGATTACACACCCCGAGACTCCTTTGAACCGTGCCTTACCGAAAGTTTCTATTACGAGACAGGCTCTGCCTGCCCACTTCAGTATAGAGGAAACCTCCGAGGCAAAAGCCCCTTTACCCCTACCGAATCGCAATCCACCACCACTCCACCACTTCACCACCACAGTAATATGTGCTTTCCCCGAAATACGAGCATGCAGATCTACCGAATTTCCCTATTCGGGAAATGGCACGCGTCGCGCGACTCAGAGACTTGCCCCTATTCGGACGACGCGTCAACGGACGTCGCTGAGCTGGCACAGATCCGAGAGAGAGAGAGAGAGATGGACCAGAGGCTTTGGTGTCAGTGCACTGGGCATTATCTTTCAGCTACGCTTTGACTGTCTGCCTTTGTGATTGTGTGTGCATACGACCCTCCTTTCTCCTGAAAAGTGCGGCTGATTAGCTTCTACACCACGACGCCTTGCGCATCCAGCTCAGACCAGGCCCGCCACAAGGACTGGCCTAAGGTCAGTGCATCAACTGGAAAAAAGGGCAGTGGACACCCCCTTGATCTGCCATCCGTGTCTACTGCCTACTGCTCCCCCTCCCCCTTGCCGGTGTCTCTCTCAGATGCAGGCATATATTACGGCCAGACACCCGCCATTGGACCGCACCGCCTATATGTTGCTCCGAATTGCGCAGATATGTTGCGCTTTCGCATTCCCAGCGGTGACCAAGGGTGGTTGATCATAACATTGGCTTGACCACGGGTACTGCGTAAGCTGTCTTTCTCCGTTTGTACCACTGCCCTCCCCTTAAGGAACGGCAATCCCTCCACCAAGGAACCCAGCACGGCCGATGTGCCTCTCCACCATCCACCCGTCACCGGCCAGACAGTATCCTTCCCCACATTGGCCGTGACGTGGCAAAACTCTCTGTGCGCCGTCCAACACCCACCTAACCTGTGTGATAGCGCTCATAATACTGGATGGGTCTGCCCAGTCTACTTTACGACCCGTACCTTGGCTCACAGCCAGGGGTGGGTCTGGCCTGCGGGCTACTGGCCGATCAAAATCCCTGTGGGCTTCTTGGCATCCCCACCTGAAAACCTGGGGATCTTTAAATGATCAGGTCTGAGGTTCGATCCATCGACTTGGAGGCTGATACTTTTCGGGATGGTCTACTCGGATGGTGGAGTTCCACACCATGCAGCCATTTTATGGTTTGATCTTGAGATCTGACCATCCAACACCTCAAACTCTCAGTTTATACCTTGATCCATGCTACAACTTGCCCCGCGAAGTAAATTGGAATCCAGCCAACACTCTTTCGTTGGTCCCGTTCTTAGCAAGCTACCGTTACGATTGCAAAGGACTCTGAAGAATGGCATTCATCATAACAGCTCACCCGGTGTGTATATCATTGGATCATGTGTTCCCGTGTGAGTGCCGTGCGTATAATATTGACTACCCGCGTATGACATTCCATCTGCAGCAGCTCTTACAGTGAGTCTCAAACCTAGCAAGTTTATTGTGGGCAGTAAAAAGTAAATACAGAGAGGGTCACTCGACAAATTGCTCCGTTGGCTTATCGTTCCAGTCACCGTGGGTAACAGCCATCCGATGCTTGCCATACAGAGGTGCCTGTCTTGCCACATTTCTCTTTCTCAGGACATGGATCTTGAAAAGATCAACCATCTCACGGTTTTGATAACGTGCATGATCCATCACGGGAACGTCAAACACCTCGTCCAACTCCTCCAACGTCAGAGCCTTGGTCTCAGGAAGGAACCACAAAACGAGGAAGAAGCCAACAAAGTTCCAAGCAGCATACCAGCCAAACGCACCTTGTGGTTTAAACGCATTCAACAACGAGGGCCATGTAATGGCCAGGATAAAGTTCCAGAACCATAGGTTACCAATTGCCATCGACGTTCCCAGTGTACGAACGTACAACGGGAAACACTCTGCAGTGTATGGGAAAGTGACAACACCGGATCCAAACGAGTAAAAGATCGTGAAAAGGTATATCCCGAGTGAGATTGCGCCGATGCGTCCCTCTCTATGCTCCTCAGGGATCCAGAAAGAGAATCCAGTCATGAAGAGAAACAGCCCCATCAGTGGGAACGTAACCAGCAGCAAGAACCGTCTTCCGAATCTATCAATGGTGAAGAATGCGGGTAGCGCGAAGACGGTGTTCAGTACACCAAATCCAAGCGATGCACCAAGGGCATTGATCTCTGCAAAATCCGCCTCAACAAAGATGGAGGAAGAGTAGTACGCAATCACATTGATACCACAAAACTGCTGCATAAAAGTCACGATGAACGAAGCAATGGTGGCATTCCTGTTTCTTCTAACGGTGAACAGCTCTCTCCAACGTTGTGAGGTTGCCATCTCCATTCCTTCCTCCTCCTGCAACAACACGTATTGATAAAACAGATCTCTTGCCGCTGTGATGTCATGGCGACGGATCGAACGTAAAGAGTCCCAGGCCTCGCTAAAACGACCTTTACCCATCAACCAACGAGGAGATTCTGGACAGAAGGGGATTTGGAACAGGGCAAACAGTGCAGGAAGCATTGCAGAACCGAGCATGAGTCTCCAGTTGAGACCTCCACTGACAGAATGCTCGGGAACATAGTAAAAAGCCATGCAAAAGACATAGCCCAATGCAATTCCCATGGCGGTGAAAAACTGCCAAAGCATTGTGAGGGCACCACGGATGGCTGCTGGTGCAGCTTCAGATGAGTAAACTGGGACGGTGGCAGATTTCGGACCGAGTCCAAAGGCTCCTAGGCATGCTCTGGCGATAAAGAGGTGGAACCAGTGATGGTCGACAAACCCTTGCCAGAAGCATGTGACACATGACACAGCACATGACCAAAATATGACCCATTTACGGCCAAATCTATTATTCAAAGGGTCTGTGATAAAAGTGGAGATAAAGGCGCAAAACAGGTATGGCGAACCATTGATCAATCCTTGTAGCCAACGCGAACGCTCATCGTCATCGCCAACGCCCAAGAATGCAGGGTAGAACAGGATGGCACCGTTGATGACGGACTCGTCTGCACCTTGCGTGGCGGCACACAAAGACACGGAGAGGACAACTTGCCACAGCTTTGGTGGGATGTCCCACGGATGCGATTTTTCCCTAAAGAGGGCCTCCTTCTCCTCGGCGCTGAGGATGTCCATCTTGTTGAATGAAGAAGGCGATCTCGCCACGGCTGCGCCGCGCGCAAAGAGTTCCACGTCTTTCAGGTTGTGCTTGCGGGCGAAATTGCGGCCCATATCCATAACCTGGTCCTCATCGTACTGGCTCAGAATATTTTGGTCCTCTGGGGTGTTGTTACCCTCCAAGTCCTCGCTCGTGAAGAGCGTACCCCCGGCATTGGTGTTCTTCTCCGGAACCTTTTCAGAGGAGCTTGCGTCTGAGCTGTTGTACGCTGCAGTCTTTTCGCTCATTTGTTAATGATAGGGCAATGCTTGGGCTCATCCCGTCCGGAGAAACAGCGGCTAAGGGTACTCCTTATATACATTTTTAGGTTTTTCCTCTCAGGCACCCGCACGCTTCCCCAGCTTTCACGCGCGTCTGTGTGGGGGGAGAGTGCGCGAACCTGACTGTCAAAAAAAACTCTACGCAGGGCCACGCCGAACCGGGGCCACCCTAATGGTCCAGAAAGAATCCATGGTCATCGGCTACTACTCAAGACCACTCACGTATCACCGATTCCGTTATCTGGCCGCTTGCACATCCTATTTGTTTCTGTTTCATAGCACTCGAAACGTACGGATCCATGCTAGCAACCCGGGCGCGCGGTGACGTAAGACAGCAACTCCTTTCGCGCAACTGACCAGCCATCGAAAACCCGGGAGATCCGCCGCGCAGCCCCGGGGTTCGCCGTCCACGAGAAGCAGATCCTGGGCGAGTGTTGGGGTTGGAGGGTGGTCATTACACGGTACTGGAATGGGAAAATAAGGGACAGTGTGCCCTGCAGACGTGTGTGTTGTAGCTCTTGCCCAGAACTCTTCATAATTGTGTCAACGCAGCCACCCGATGCCCAGCCGCGCGCTAAACTCCGTTCCTGCCTCTTCCCCACCACAACAAGACTGTAAAGTCGCATGGGGAAGCCGGAGCCGATCGGTTTGAAGTTGTGAGGCACGAGGCACGAAGCGGGCAGGGGCGATGACCCTCTTCGGTGAGATGACCAACGATAAGTAAGGCTTGCTGCCTTGCCATCGGTTTCTCGAGCGAGGCTTACCGCCGTCGCCACTACGTATTTAGCATGCCATTCAAGTCGTCATATTCAGGTGTTACTTGGCCGCGAGCGCGTCATCATCGGCACGTTGAGAATCTTGCGTCCCGAGCCTCCATCGCTAAGGGTTGACGTCCTCGACAGCACTGACGGATCTTCCGGAGATGCCTTGCCGCGTGAGCCAGTGCGTAGCCGTTGGAAGGAGATTCCCTGCGCCAGCGACGACAACGAGGACACAGATGTATGTGAGGACAAGGTCTGTGGCTTTATTGCCGTGTTACCATCGTCTCTGATGCTGGGTATGAGTCCTGGCGTCACGGAGCTCGGTGAGAAGAGCACAGGTGAGTCCAAGGTCCAGCCTGTGTTGCTTGGGGGCATTACCGAGAGCCCTGAGCTCGCTGTTGTAGCTGACTTCACCGGTGAGTAAATGTACGAGCCCGAATTTGAGCCACTAAATGCCGCCGCCAACGCGCTTCTCGGCTGTGGAGAAGGCGCCGTATGTGTAGACCCACCGGAGGACCGACGAGCAGTCGTCACTGTGGGCAATGGTGGTAATGAGTTGGAATGCTTGCGATTATCCGTGGGGAGTTTCTTCAATGGCGAAGGCTCGCCCATACTGCCGCTGGAACCGGAGTGGGACGAGTGCTGCTGCTGTGAGCCCGAGAGCAAGTCGACCAGCAACTTCTCCACGGCAAAGCTAGCAGCCACATCCATCGGCCTGAGTCCGTTATGGTTTTTCGCATCGTGTGAGACTCCGTGATGCACCAACGCCTCCACGCAATGGACGCTGCCATACTTCATCGCCAGGTGCAGCGCGTTGTTGCCATCGTTGTCCACGCTGTCAATGTCACATCCAATGCTCAGTAGCATCTCCACGCAGCGGTAGAAGTCTCCCTTTACGCTGACATGTAGCAGCGTCTCGCCATCCTCCCCTGGAACGTCAAGCTGTTCCGGGAAATGCTGCAGCAACAGATGCGTCGTCTGTTCATGGCCCTGCGAGAGTGACAGATGGGCAGATGTGTTTCCTCTGAATGTCCTGAGGACCTCCTTCTTGTCATGGCCCAGCGATATCAGATGCACGCAAACAAGGTATCTCCCGCTGTATGACGCGTAGTGCAAGGAGGACCACCCGTTGGCAGGGTCCGAGTTCTCCAGCAAATCCGGGAACCGTTTCAGTAGGCGCTTCACCACCAGAAGGTTACCCTCAGTGATGGCCTGGCGAAGCCTTACGGACGGTTCAAGCATGGCTCTGTCTTTCTCTCTGTCTCTCGTTGGTGTGCACGTCAGCCCGATCACCTTGCTCTCAAGGTCTCCAGGATACGGAAAGGTTAAAAAAATGACGCCAGGACAGGGAAGCGGGAAGAACAGCACAATTATCGGATCGGATATGAGATGAAGACCCGCTAAAGAACACACTTAAAGGCCAACGGCGACGTCTGTGATTTACCCAAATTGACGGATTACTTGAATTTCAATTCCCGCATTCAGATGAAATTTGTCCCACCCGCGCCCGAATTACGCGTGCGCGCGACTTCCTTCGCTTCCCTCAACGTCATTGCGCGGGGATGGCTGCGCTCTTCATCTACTGCTCAGGTCCGTGCTCTCTATATATGGGTCCATGCTATTATAGTCAGTCTAATTACAACCATCCAAAGAACTCGTATGCCCGTCTGTCGAAGTCGGGTGGATTGTCCAGGTACAGATGATGCCCAGCACCGCTGATGATGTCGTACTCTGCATGCGCCTCACCTTCTCTATTGATTGCATCGGTGATGGCCTTCCCAGCCTCTTTGCTCATCCAATCCTCATCGCCATAGAGCCACAGAGATCCAAGCGAGAGGTTCCCAGGAACACGAGACAACAGCGGATGTCTTGCCAACGCACCGGGACCCAGGACACGGGTGAGTGCATACTCTCCAGATGCCTTGGCCACAAAGGTGTTGTAGCAATACACGTGCAACTTCATTGTGGTCTCCGGATCGGCACCACTAAACCGGCGGAAAGCCCAACGCTTGGTCATATGAGGTCCAAGAGGACCCATGGCGCGCACAAGGGTGAATGGGGACATGTTGTGCTGCCATAGATACTTCAACACTTTGGGTAGATTGGGCACACGGGCAACGTATCCGTTCTCGTCAGGAATATGCAGCGACGACGATTTCTTCTCTCCCACGGGCTCATCTGTAGTGTGATGGTGCGATCCCACCTCTTGGTCCACATCTGGTCCCTCCACTGATGCCTTGTTGCGCTCAGCCTCCGATATCGACAGGTCGAACATACTCTTCTCCACTCCCACTGGACTGACAAGGATCAGCTTGTCAACATGACTGGGATACTTGAGCGCGTATAGCGCTGAAAGGTATCCACCAAAAGAGTGACCGATGAGGTGGAATCTCTCAATCTTCTTCTCTTGGCGCCACTTCTCCATCGAATCAAGGAAGAAGTCCTCCACACGATGCACATCTTCAAGAGAGTTACCATTGAACGATGGAAGTTTGGGCCTAGATGATAGCCCATACCCAAGCATATCCAGCGCATGCAGATTCACATTAGATCTCTTGGTCAACCCGTCAAAGTTATTGTAGAATAAACCTAGGGCCGCACCATATCCATGCAAAAGAACTATGTGCTTCTCCTCCTCAGCGCCTTGTGTGTTTCTCACATTGAACTCATGGATCGAGTTCCCATCTCCGATGGGGATGTTCATCACTTTCGCCACCCTTGTGCCATCGGTCTCTGGATAGAAAGGCAACGTGCTCAACACGTCAAATTCGCTCTTCTCCATGTTGCTCTTCCCCCACCAGTGGCGAACAGATGACAGCACCCCATAGCTCTCTAGTGCTTCCATCGTATATGACCAGCTCGTGGTTTATCTATGTGCGTGGCAAGGTGGTGTTTAGTACCACATTCTGGCCTCGGAGCGAAATTTATGCTGCGGCAGCCGGAGTTTGCGGGATTCGCAAGACTAAATCCAGCTTGAGCAGTGAACTATGCAGGCCTCTGTGAGTTCTCCGTATACAATGTGTCATATGATTAATACACTGCCCCATTGATGATTCGCAATAGGGCGTGCAATTACTTATTGTTGATGGCCAAGTGGAGAGAGTACCAGAAGCTGCCCAATCCAACACCGGCAACCAGGCTGCTCAACGCCTGCACCTTCAAGAATTGTCTGATGTCACCCCGTGGATCTGTTGAGCCCTTCTCCACAGGTGACCGGTAGTCAGAGATAGACTTGAGCTTATACCGGAAGTAAGGGATGAAGAGGAGATAAGCAGAAGTGGATAGCGTACCAACGATGTAGTAGAATCTGGCAAATGACTCAAAGGGCAAGTTGGCAGCACCTTTGATCCCGAATACGATCGTGGCCAACAGAGCCCATACTTCTGTTGAGCCTGAGAGTTTGGTGTACTTGTTAGCCCAGAAGCTGATGCTGCTGTTGTCAATGCCCCTTTCCAAGAGTGCTGGTATGGTGGTCCACGCTGATAGACCACTGCTGAAAATAGCAGTGCTGAGTGCTGGTGCAGCAAGGTGTGCGATGCCGATAACAGGGAGAGCCATTTCACCAATGTTGATTATCTTGACCATTGCCAGGTCTAACTATGGGTATCTGAGAGCACATATATACCCCCTGGTATGGGCGTGGCTTTATAGGTTGCTACAAGCAACTTTGCTCCCCACACTAAATGTATAAATGACCACGATCCACAGGCTTGATCTGTAGGGTGCCCACTCCCAGAGTCACACAAACATACATTGAAGTCGCTCATCAGCCGTTTCCGTGCCCTCAGCCTGTGCTATTAATGCAGTCAACAGCATACCACCTGATTGCTCCTCATGTTCTCTTAGACTAAAACTAATTCCTGATGTAAGAATCGAACTGAGAGCAGCGGCGAAGCCCTGATGGACAGTTTTGGGCTAAGCGAAAATCTCCCCTTTTGTGCCCAGGGCCGGTTCCGCAGGAAGCACTAAAACATGAACTCAGCACAGCTTCTGTACTTCTAGTCATTGGTGCTTCGCCTTAGACGGTCTCTTATATATTAGCAACAAGAATATCCGCGTTTACCGCTGTGGAATGGTCTACATAAGGCCCAAAATTCGATGATTCCGGCAAATCGTCTTACCAAAGACCCCTCTCTGATTGGCTGGCTGCCACCGCGCCGGAAACGGACCGGTGTACGGCGCATCTGGAACTCAGTGATTCACCGGAGGGCTACAACGTAGCGGGTACCTTAAAAGCAAAACTCTTTCCCCCGATTTTGTACTCATTCCAACAACCATCAACCATCGAGATGACAGCCTCTAAGCCAAAGACGCTGTATGACAAGGTCTTTGAAGACCACATTGTCCACGAGGATGACTCCGGCTCGTACCTCCTCTATATTGACAGACACCTCGTCCACGAAGTCACCTCTCCACAGGCCTTTGAAGGCCTGAAGGATGCCGGCAGAAAAGTCAGAAGAACAGACTGTACTCTTGCCACTGTGGACCACAACATTCCAACGGACACTAGAGCCAATTTCAAGTCTACGGAAACTTTCATCAAGCAGCAGGATTCCTTGCTCCAAGTGCAGACACTGGAGCAGAATGTCAAAGACTTTGACGTGACCTTCTTCGGTATGACCGACGACAGACAAGGCATTGTACATGTTGTCGGCCCAGAGCAGGGCTTTACCGTGCCAGGTACCACCGTTGTGTGTGGTGACTCCCATACCTCCACCCATGGTGCCTTTGGTTCTCTCGCATTTGGTATCGGTACCTCTGAGGTTGAGCACGTCCTTGCTACTCAGACCATCATCCAGGCCAAGTCGAAGAACATGAGAATCTTCATCGATGGTGATCTCAGTCCTGGTATCACATCTAAGGATCTCGTCCTTCATGTTATAGGTGTCATTGGTACCGCCGGAGGTACCGGATCCGTCATTGAGTTTGCTGGTAAAGCCATCGAGAACCTGTCCGTGGAGGCAAGAATGTCCATCTGTAATATGGCCATTGAGGCTGGTGCAAGGGCTGGTATGATTAAGCCTGACCAGACCACTTTTGATTACATTAAGGGCCGTCCTCTCGCACCAAAGGGTGCTGAATGGGAAAAGGCTGTTGCCTACTGGAAGACCCTCCACACTGATGAGGGTGCCCATTTCGATTACGATATCACAATCAAGTCTACTGATATCATTCCAACCATCACATGGGGTACCTCTCCTCAGGATGCTATCCCAATCACCGGTTCTGTGCCAGACCCATCCAAGGTTGAGGACCCAATCAAAAAGTCCTCAATGGAGAGAGCCCTCAAATACATGGGTCTCGTTCCAAACACTCCATTTTTGGAGATTCCAATTGACAAGGTATTCATCGGATCTTGTACCAACTCTCGTATTGAGGATCTTAGAGCTGCTGCTAGAGTTGTGAAGGGAAAGAAGAAGGCTGCAAACGTGAAACGTTGTCTTGTGGTTCCGGGGTCGGGTCTTGTCAAGAAGCAAGCTGAGAAAGAGGGTCTTGACAAGATCTTCCTTGCTGCTGATTTCGAATGGAGAGAGGCCGGATGTTCCATGTGTCTAGGTATGAACCCAGATATCCTTGACCCAGAAGAGCGTTGTGCTTCTACATCCAACAGAAACTTTGAAGGTCGCCAGGGTGCTCGTTCCCGTACTCATTTGATGTCCCCAACCATGGCTGCCGCTGCCGGTATCGCTGGTAAGTTCGTCGACATCAGAGAGTATATCTACAGTGACCCAGATTCGCCAAGAATCTCCGTTCAGCAGGAATCTGATGACAGGGCGCTGCAAGATGCCGTATATGAACATGAGAAGAGACCCCTCGATCCTGGTGAGACTGAAGAGGAGGCTATTGCTGATGAGATCAACGACATCCCACCAGAGAACCACACTGTGAAGGAGACCCCACTTGACGGTGCTGCTGCTCCACCTACTGGCAATGAGGTCACAACTTTGACCTCAATTGCTGCTCCATTGGACAGAGCCAACGTTGACACCGATGCCATTATTCCAAAACAGTTCTTGAAGACCATTAAACGTACTGGTCTCAAAGCTGGGCTGTTCTACGAGTCACGTTTCGTCAAAGGTCCGGATGGTAAAGATGTCGAGACCGACTTTGTCCTTAACGTTGAGCCATACAAAACTGCTGAGATCTTGCTTGTCACCGGTGACAACTTTGGCTGCGGTTCATCCAGAGAACACGCCCCATGGGCTCTCAAGGACTTTGGTATCAAGTCCATCATTGCTCCATCATTTGGTGATATTTTCTACAACAACTCGTTCAAGAACTTTTTGCTCCCAATCAGACTTCCACAGGAGGTGATTCTTGAAAAATTGTACAAGTATGCTAAAGAAGGTGAGGAGATCACGATTGACTTGCCTAACCAGCAAATTCTTGGCCCGCAGGGACAGGTTCTCGTTGAGCACTTTGACATTGAGCCATTCAGAAAGCACTGCCTTGTGAATGGACTCGATGACATTGGATTGACCTTGCAGAAGGAGGAATATATCCTGAAGTACGAGGCCCTGAGAAGAGATAGATTCTCCTTCCTCGAAGGTGGCGCAAAGCTTATCAAACCAGTAGCTGGTACGAAAAAGAGTCTGTATGGCGTGAATGCTCAGGAATGGTAGGCCGAGTATAATTTGTGTGCATCATTTAACTCGTTATATTTATTTGTTACGAAGATCGTCTGTAGTGTCGTTTATGATATGCTATGCTGAAAGTTCTTGATGATTAGGTCCGAGTTGTCCTGCGTGTTGGTGATGGTGAACTCATGCTCGTTCGCAAGATGAAGCAGACATATGAAACAAAAACTAGTTGAGAGATCGCTCTTAGCTTTTGGGTCATACTTGTTGCCGAGTCCAGTCACGAGCTGACTGAACTTGAGTTCTTCTGTATGTTCTGTAGGTGTTGTCTCCACTGATTTTGTTATAGATCTTTCAACGTTTAGCGTATCCCACAAGTTGTCTTTCAGGAGCTTAACGTCCACCTTCTTTGAAACTCTCGAATAGCCGAGTGGGTTGGAACCATTTCTCTTCATTATCGACTGTGAAGAGATTGCATGCGATGGCGCATCGTCATGACCAGGATCGAAGAAATCATCGTCACAACCACCGCCATTGTCGTCGTTGTAAAAGTCTGCCTGGTTTAGTTCTGGTAATATCTGAGGGACAGTGTGGTCAGTGTACAAGGTCTCATTAATAGGTTGGTCCAAAGACTCGATGTGATTGAATCGGGCATTCAAAAGTTTGTCCTTTGTGAATAGTGTGATGAAATGCTTCGTCTTGAAATTCTTGTCGTCAGGCAAAACGTTCTTATTTTTCGACATCCATTGCACTTTGGGGAGATACATGGTTGCCCCACCCTTTTCAAACAATGCATTCTCATCAGGGTAATCACCTGAGAGAAAGTCAATTGTCAGCTTCTCTTTAGGTGCTTTTCTTATAGGGCTCCCAGTTCCTTCCAACTGGCTGACAGGATCCAGAGGCTTGATGTTCATCACACGCTTTATCTTGGAGATTTTCCAATGATCTGGACCAGCCCAGTTGCGTCGTTGGTTGTCATCAAAGTACGCAAGTAACTGATCATCCGGAATTTGCGCTGTAGATGCCACCTCCTCGTCTTCGCTCTGAGGGGCGTAAGATTTGTTCTCATCAAACAGCATTCGCATGGTAATACCGTACTCATCCTCATCCTCATCCAAAGCATCAAAGAAGATAGATGTCTTGTTCGCTGGGAGTCGGCTAATCTCTTCGTCCTCTCTGATCTCTTGAGCGCCAAATGAGACATCAAAGTCCTGGTATGTGGTTTGATAGTTCTCCACATTGTAGTTAGGAGGGTCAGGTATCTGAATGTTTTCCAACCCCTTCATGAGGTCAGCGGAATTAGCATTCTGGTCTATAACTGATCTTAGCTCTGGTATAGAGGGGCACAGCATCATGTCCCGGCTAAGAGCTAGATGCAGATGTCTTTCCCCAAGCGACATTACATCTCTAATCAGTTTCTCATTTGCCACGCCTGACATCTCATCGGGGCCATCCAAGTCCATGACATCGGCATCGTTCGGCTCATCATGGAGCTGCTGGCTTGATTGGGCTGATTCCGTTGTGTCGAATACGATCTTCCCCCTTGCATCCACGCTTAGCATATTCAGAAGAAGACTCCTTGATCCTCCTTCATCGAAATCAGCAAGGGCTTTTTTGAACAGAGGATCAACATATAGCTCAAGGTCCATATTTTTGAGCCGCAGGTGTTTAAAATCGAGCAGTGTAGTAGCCCTAGTTCTCGACTTAGTTGGTTTCTTCTCAGAGGAATCTTCATCTTCGCTATCATCCTCTTCCGGATCAAGAGCTGTCTCTCTTTCTCCAGCTTTTCTTGTGGCGAGACCACTAATTAATCTGCCTGTTTCCGTCGCAGCAGAGTCCACTCGTGAGGAGTAAATCTTGACACAACCATCAAGCGTGGCAGAGGCCCTTTGGAAGTTGATGCCATCACCTTCCCTTAGCACAGAAAGATCATAGAAGTAATCGATCAGTGCCAAATCCCACGAGTTCTGTGTGTTTATTTTCTGGATCTGTTAGAGGTTTAGTTCGGGTCACCCTCGAGGAAGAAAAGCGATGGGATACTTGCATTATCAGTGGCCATGCGGATCCACTTATCGAAGTCCTCCTCGCTGCTCTGTAACACCATATTGTTGATAGCCTGATACTTGTTGTAGATTGACCACGGGATCTGAGATCACCGTTATTATAATACAGCTAGTTGCGCCAGATTGAAGCCCAAAAAAAGCGTAAACAAACAGCGGAGTGCGATGCGCCCCAAACCAGATGAGATGACCACAGTTTTCAAGCCCATATGTTGCCATAGCAACCAGATGGCAATGGGACTTCCTGTGCGGTCTCTAGCAGGCATGATACCGGCCGTGTGTGCTGTGCTGGGCAGCTGGAGGCGGGGAAAATCACCATGGACATACAACAGCAGCAAATGGCATTCTACACCAATGGCTGACGTTAGCTCTAACCCGCCATTTAGAATCTAGATAAGGTGACCAAAAGAACGGGCCCCGATATTTCTAAAGCATCCTGCATTTAAAGCCATTCAGCTACAAATACGTGTTGTGCGTCATAAACATAGGGCGTTTAGAGTATATTAGGTACGCCACATCTCACTTCATCTTGATGTTGAACACGCCGTTCTGCTCAATCTTATCGAACAGCGTCTGCATCTTATTAATTTCTTGCTCCTGCTCACCGTCTGAAAGGTCCCCGAATCGCGGTATGGACTGGTCTGGCTCCTCAGCAGCTTCGTGTCTATATTGTGCTGCATTTTCAATGGCAGCGGTGAGGTCGGCCGAGCTACGCAATTTGTGCTCAAGGTCTTTAAGGACGATCTCAAAGTTTGGATCAGTTTGGTCCAATGTGCGCAGAAGGTCCAAGTTGAGATGGTTCTTGATTTCGTTTTCCAACCCACCTTCGCCAGCATCGATCTGCAGTAGTAAATCCAGCGTCAGCAGATGCGGTACAAGAGACCCCCTCTGTTGCTGCGGCGGCGGCGGCAGTAGAAGCCTATTCATAAGCCGTACTTGGTTCTTGATAAAAAGTTTCTTGTTCAACATGTAGTTCTGTGACACATCAGTGGAGATGGCCATAAGCACGTTGCCAAAGTGTTCTAGTATCCGGTCATAGTCCTCATTCACGTTTTGACATTTGGCATAGAGCATGTTGAACTTGTTGCAACTTAACACAAAGTATGAGTCGATCCCAGTGGTGTCATCCAGCTGATGCACAACCGAGTACAGAATCTTTAGGATCTCCACAATGACGCTGTTGAGCGACGTTGACTCCTGTGAGCTCAGCGTGATAAAGTTCAGCAACTTGGCACAAATTTTCAGCACCGACTTTCGTAACGCCGGCAACAGGGCATTGTTTTGCGTGAGAAAGAAGTATAGCCTAAAAATGGGGAGGTACTCCCTGTACTCTGATTCAGAGTTGAACCTTCGTTCACTCACTAGGCCCAGCATGTTGTAGAGCGTGGGTATCGTCTCCTCCAGCGTCGATGTGTCCTCATCGTTTCGGAGGTGTGGGTTGAGATAGAGCACATTTGCAAGAGCAGCAACCACGTCAAGCTGGGCGGTGCTGTCTGTGGTTCTGTTGAGCAGGGCGACAAGCCGCTGGAACGGACTCTTATCAAACGCTGTGAGCCACTGCGGATCCCTTGCGAGCTGCCGCAGTTTGGTGAACTTCTGCGTTGCGTGTGGCGGAAGAGGCTCCTCTGATATCTGTGCTGTCTCCAGTTCTGAGATGATGTCGTACCTGCTGGGCATGATGGACAAGGTGCTGGACAGGAAAACGAGGGGCTGTCTCTTTAAGGATTCCCCCTTTTAACAGCACTCTGACGGTGTAGCCAAGGGTATTTAGTCTGTATGGTGCGATGGCTCGTTCCCAGGCGTTGGCTCCGCTGAGTTGTGCGCTGAATATCAAGCTGGGGTGCGGCAGACGGTAAGTATTATAGGGAAATGTCTTTGCAGGAACGTATCGGAGTAAGTGCGCTGAGGTGGAAGCCGCGGTATTCCAGATGACGGTGCAATGAGGTCGGGGTCGCAGCAAAAGGGGAGGGAGAGGAAAGGCAAGGGAGATTCACAAGGGGAGAAGAAATTTTATAATCGACGGCTGAGAGAACAATAAAGATGAGCAACAGCGGATTTATGTGAAGGTTCCCTTCACTGCATGATCGCCTTGGATCTAGGCCCCTACTTACGCTGGGAAGGCTGGGCTCGCGCAAGAGTTTTTTTTTTTCTTTGCCAACTCTTCGCGAAACGAGCCCTGGCTTGGGCGCTGCCGCCGGCTGCAGACGGGCCGAGCGCGGCACGGCGGCTGTTGAGCGCTAGCCTGTGCTAGCCTGTGCTAGCCTGTGTTAGCCTGTGTTAGCCTGTGTTAGCCTGTGTTAGTTTCGGGGGAGGGGGGGCTCCTTGCTCCTTGCCGAGGGCAGCGCTATTCCCAGCTATTCGGGATGTGTCTCTCCGTCCGGAAGCCGGGTATCTCGCCTCTACAAAACTCAGCCCACTCATTCTGCGCTGTAGAGCCGCAGTGCTGTTGGTGGGCCAGGCTATCACCAGAATCGCATAGGCCCTGGCTGGACCCGGGCTGTGCCCCCTCGGGCTGTGCCCCCGGGCTGCATTGCGCACGTTGTCTTCAAACAGATTCGCGGCAGCACCCTGGACGACACACCTGGACACCGCAGATTCTCTTGCGCCCCAGGGAAGTGGAGATCTTTCCGATTGATCAGGGGGCGCGGGGGAAGGAGAAAGAGAGAGAGTCAACAAGCACCACAGGTCAATCCCCCAGGGTCAACATATCTCAGACATGCTCAGACGGCTAGTGGCTCCATCCAGAATGGGGCTCAGATACCACCACATTGTGGGTGTCCATAGGGAGTCCAAAACCAACACGTCCAAGACACCATTCGTTTTCAACCCGTCAAACCTCAAGGAGGTGGACTCCATCATTGCAAAATACCCGCCACAGTATAAGAAGGCTGCGATCATGCCACTGCTGGACCTGGGGCAACATCAGCATGGCTTTTGCTCCATTGGCGTGATGAACGAGGTGGCTCGCATCTGTGAAGTGCCCCCTATGCGGGTCTATGAAGTTGCGTCTTTCTACACAATGTTCCACAGAGAACCGATTGGAACATGCAACATTGGCGTCTGCACAAACATCGCATGTATGCTTCGTGGTGGTGTCGAGGTCTACGACGCTGCAAAGGACTACGTGAAGGAAAAGAACACTGATGGGTTCTTCTCCCTCGAGGAGGTTGAGTGCTCAGGTGCATGTGCCAATGGCCCTGTGGCTGAGATCAACAATATTTACTATGAGGACCTGACACCAGAGGCAATCGTTAAAGTGATGGACGACTTCAAAGCTGGAAAAGCGGTTCCTGGGCCATATGGCGGGAGAAGAAAGTCATGCGAACCTGTAGGGGAGAAGACTTCTCTCTTTGGTGAAAAGGCCTTTGATGTCAGAACCGTCACTAGAACCGATATTTAAACAGCTTATTTATTATATTTATCAATTATTTATTGAACAGGCAAGTTAACGACCAAATCTCTTCAGTTCCCAGTATCTCAACGGCAGATACACGGCTCCGCTGAACGCCATACTCAACCAAATTCCAACATCTCCGCCATACTCACCAAAGTGCTTCGCCACCGGTCCAATGAAGTACACCTGTGCCATTCCACAAACTGCTCCGCCAATTCCACAACAAAAGGCTACTCCTGCAGCAAATCCATGGGTCAATCTCGAAGCATCATTCCAAGCCTCCCAGTTGTATCTTTGGCCATTCTTGGAACCATCGGCGAATTCCTTTGTGTACAAATGATGCATATATCTTCTGAAGATGGTGTTCTCCTCCAGCAACAGGAAGTACATGCAGATCCAATATCCAATCATTGGCAAGAAATTCCCCAAGAACGTACTGAAATGATCACGACCTGCAACGGAACAAACCACATAGATCACAGTAATCACAATCACCCAAACCCATCTTGGAATCATGTAAAAGTACCTTCCATTCAGTTGGAAAGCAAATGCACTCGAATAGGTGTTCACAATGTTATTTGAAATCAATGAGAAGAGAAGTACAATCACAAGAAACTTTCCAAACCCACTGTTCCACCGGTCAAATGCTTGCAGTAAGACACCACCAGTTCCATAGGTGTTATACGCAGTTTCGTACCCACCGTCAACCATAATGAGAGTGGACAAAATAAGTCCCAGCACTGCCACAAAAGTCGATGGTATCCCAATACCCAGGAAAGTCAGCAGGAAAGTCTGCCATACCGGTGTATCCTCAGGGAATTGAATATAGTAATCAGAACAGTTTGTGCCCCAAGTGGAAGTGGCAGCATAGGACAATGTGAAGAATGAAAGCCAGTTTCCCTTTAGAGTTGACGATCCAAGATCCTCTTTGAAAGTCGGCAATAGATGGTACTTGTCAGAAGCACAAATGTACATCAGGATGAAGGTAATCAACACAGGTAGTGCCAAGTACTTTTCAAACTTTAGCACGATCTTGATTCCAAATAATGCGACAACAAATGTCACCGCTGCGACGACAACGATGCCAACCCATAGCTCAACCTTACCCTCACTAATGGCACCAAGGATTTGTCCACCAAGAACGCAGTTGACAATGCTCCATCCGGTTCCACCAAAACATCCAATGATGGAGACAAACTTGACAAACCACCAACCAAACAAGTAACGAGCAGTGACCATCTGTCTGCAACCAGAGGTCGGTCCCATGATAGAGCAGTAAGCGGCAACGGCACACCCAAGCAATTGGCCCACAAGACCACACACACACGCCTCCTTGAAAGAGAGACCATAGACAGTGGCACTAAGGACAAAACTGGTCATGGTTGTGAGTCCACCGGCAGCTGACAGCCAAAACCCTGTGACAGAGATAAATTGCGAAGACTTAGACAGACGATCACTCGGATGGATTCGATGGATTCCACGTTGTTCCACTCCTAGGGACTCCAAGAACCGCGACACCTTGGTGAAAACGCACCAGGTGGTATACTCTGGGTGGCTGTCCACCTGGGAGGTCTGCTCTGTTAAAATTTCTTCCTTGGCTTCGATGGACATCTCTACATGATTCTTGAATTCAAATCCATCTTGTGAAATGGAAGGCAGCAGGTCGCTCTATTTAAGCATCTCCTGTCATCGTCAAAGAATCCCGTTAGAGCATCGCATGTGCATTTTCTCAGAGTTGAAACTCCGCTAAAGCGCATGGGATTTGTCCGATTCGATTCCCGCCGCGGGCAATCATTTTCTCTTTATGCCCCAAAACCTGCGAGCTCAACAGGGCAATATTTGCTCATCTCGATGTAAGCACTGGCACAAGTGCAAAGCGAGGAAGAATCAAACGGCGGAGGATCTCATTGTGTTCTTTAATGGAGCCGTTGCCATGATACTCGTGGATGGCGACAAGTACGCCTGTGTGCAGTGCATCCGTGGGCACCGGTCCTCCACATGCAAACACACGCTCAGGCCTCTTGTGCAGGTGCGTGGACGGGGGCGCCCTTCGCTGAACGCTGGGCACAGAATCGCAGTCACTGAGAGTGAGCTGGTCATGGACAAAGACCAGGTGACCTTTCAGTCTGACCTAGACAAGCAAGGTCAAGAGCCGAAGGTAAATGTGCAAAATCCAAGTTGTTGTGGCAGTAAAACTCCTGCTCCCGGTGTGGATAATAAGTGCTGCTGTGCAAGCAAAGGCTCCTGCAACTGTGATGGAAGCGGTGTGATCATTTTGAAGGCCTCCAAGCGCCAATTTGTTGATGTAAATGGTGGAAACCTGGACTATGTGGGAGAGTATAACGAGCAGTCAATGAAGCGATTCAGAGTGGGCATGAAGGCCGTTGCCCAGCGCAGGCTTGGACAACACACACCAAGCTCATCGTGTCATAATGGACAGGTGAACCTTCGTCCGTTGAAAACACTACAGGTGAATGAAATAGAGACACAGATCCCGTTAGAGCTATTGAACGTTCAACCGAAACTCGAGTTTGACCTTCCACACCAGCAGGCACTCGAAATTGACGCCAAGGGCTTCTCGTATCCCCACGCATCGCATTCTGAGGCATCCAACATGTCATCTGGGAAGTTCTATGACGTTTTCAAAACGGAGGGGTGCGCAGATGAGTGTAGCTGTGGCCCTGAGTGCGCATGTCCCGGCTGTCTGGTCCACCGCAATAACGAAGAATTGAGGGAATATGGACTGCTGGAGTCGTCTACTGCGACATCCACCCCTAATGAGCTCAATGACGGCTGCACAGAGATAATTACACAGTCACCAGATGGTCATCCTCTTCTGCAGTTCATAAACTTTCAAACGATGAATGAGGTTGACTTCCAAGGACTCTTGGACGGAGGATGTGTGTGTCCTGCCGAGAGTTGTGCTTGCTATAACTGCTTGAAGCATGGTATACTGAATGGGGTACGACAGAGTGACCATTTACAAGTATCCTCGATGCCCGAATCTCTGCAATCATTGGAACATCAACCTTATGAGATTGACGGCCACGATTGCGGATGCTCGCCCGAGGAATGCGAGTGCTTCAACTGTATCAAGCATGGCAGATTAGAAGGTGTGAGGATAAATATTTAATGACCGAATATAAAACGTGATGACCCCGGAGAGTTCAAGTTCCCCGATCTAAATGTTGTGTTGATGATGGACTTCCGCCACCGGGTATAATTTAACCTCCTCCACAATAAAACCCAGATCTCCATTTGATCTGCAACGAATCAAATGGCAGAACAGGAGCTCAGCCTCATAAACAAAGTCGAGTTCCGAATAACGCTAGCAAACTCGGATGCTCAGTTTCAAAGTGCCCTGGAGCTTTATCTTTGCCCACTTTTACTAAAGCTGGGTTCGCCACACGCCACCTCACGTCAGGCAGTTCTCAAGTTTGTCCGGGAGCTCATCCCACGGCTCAATGGTGCCAGAGACGTTCAACTACCTGTGATGAAGCTTGTCGAGCAGGCCAAGCAGCCTAATCTGGCTGAGGGCGCCGATGCAACATCGGTGCAATTGTACTCGCTGCTGCTCGCGGCTAAGGGCATCGACCGAGTTGCGGACAGAGCGGCTTTAGTGCCAGTATTGCTGAAAAATATCGAGCAGTATCCAGGTTCTATCGGTGCCAGGCTGTTCAATCTGCTCATCAAGTCGCTCAGCGGATGGAAATCTCCAGATCGTGGGACTGATGAGTTCAAAGAACTCCAGGGGTCGCTTGACATACCCGACTACAGAGAAAGATACATTGCATCCAAAATCGAGCAGCTGTTCCTCTTGAACCCGACCTATAACGATGCTGGTGTCATTCCAAAGGGCTCGACTTGCGCTGGGTTGAGTGCTGACGATGTTGCCTTTCTCACATATGATGCTGGCTATTTCCCCAAGCCTGCTGAACTCGCCTCCGTAAAAAGAGACCTGGTTGCATTCGTTACACTTTTCCGTAATGATAACATCATAACCACTCTGCTCATCGGTGCTGAAGACTCAAATGAACAAGTTGGAAACTCTTGCGCTGCCCTCTTGAGAAAAATCACCATACCTTATGAGAACCATGAACTGGTTAATCATCTTATCGCTCTCTTTGTCGGTGACCGATCGATACCACGCTCACCGGTGAAGCAAAACGTGCAGGAACGGTTCGTGACTGTGCTGACTTCATCTGTTGTGGCATCGAAGCACCAGGATGTCCCTGTCATCTCCAGTATGGGACTTGGTGCCACGCGGTTCCCTCGTCTGAAATCCAGCACTATCGCATTCATTCAATGGTCTGCTAGGAATGGAGAGATTAATGGCTCTGTTGATAATCTCATAAGCGTGGCAGCTCAATTGAAGAATAATATACATGCCGAGGGTTGGCCCAGAGTTCAAATTCAACAAGGTGCCTCGTATGCGACCGAATTGAAGCAGCGAAGAATGCAGTATGAGGCTCTAGGGTACTTGCTGAAAAGAGAAGCTTCGTTGATCCATGATATGTCATACATCAATTTCCTCTTCGACTCCTTGATTGGCGATATTGTGGACGTCAGAAGTACGATCCAAGAGGCACTTGGGGGGTTGATGATTCATCTCCAATCTCTGCCAGCGGAGTCAAAGAAAACTCTGAAAGCTCTTTTGAAGCTTTTCCTCGAGTCAGACAACTATTTCTACGATCACCCTGATGCAACTGAATCGGTCAGATTTACGGCACTGAAATATGTCAACGCTGCTTTCCCATTCCATGATTCAGAAGCTCGAATGCTCAATGTTTTGGGATCCTCTTCCGTGAATAGATCGGACGTCATTGAAGAGGCTCAGAAGGGTCTCCATCCGCATTGGTTCAACATTCTGCAATCTTCCAACACACCAGAATCTAAGTCCACTCCAGAGCTTTTGGGGCTTGGTAAAGTCCTTGAGTTTCCCTCATTTGAATCGACTGTTGAAGACTTGACAGAAGCCATTCTACAGGCCAAGGATAAGACAGATTCCACGCTTAAGGGTGCCTTAGTGAACGCAGTTCAGTTCACACTCCGTGTTCTGGTTCAAGAAGCCGTTTACGGAAAGACCACTGTCATTGTGCAAGATCAGGAGTGGATTACCAGGCTTGACAAAGGTTTAGAGCTCGACTCAACAGTGATCAAACTTGTTAAGCAAAAACTGCTGATATCGGAATCGCTGCAAAAGTTCTTGAATGTCTTGGTGGATAACATGACGCAGGTCGATACTGGCTTCCTATTAGTGGATAGCTACTCCCAGTCGTCTGCACAATTTTTCACGAGACTGGTCTCTCTTGCTTCAGAGCAAACAACTCAGTCATTGTCCCCAGCTTTGCCAGCACTGCTTTCACTGATCGATAACCCAAAGGTAATGAACACTGCTTTGATTCATTGTGCTGCTAATAGCATTGGTATCATTGCAAGCCACGAAGCTGTTTCAGATGATTATATCAATGAAATTTTACGGTCATTGATAGAAGCCTCCGATGGTGCCACGAAACGGACAAACAGAACTGGACCTCTATTAGCGCTGTCATTCCTTACTGCCAGACTCGTCTTCAGAGGTCGAAAAACAATGTCGCCTTATCTCTTTCAGAAGGTGTTCGATATCATTATTTGCTCTCTCAAGGGGACTGATTCCGCTTTGAATGAGGCAGGCATTTCTGGGATTTCTCAGCTCGCAATGTTTGGGGTCCTAGGTCCTAGCATCACCTTGGATTCATCCGGTGCTTTCAAGAACACAGTCATTGAGTTGTTGAAGCCAAAGGTGAAGAAGCTTGACGAAAAGTCCATCATCGCATTTGCTCTCTTGTCTCTATCTGAGCCAGAGTCCATTTCCGAGGACTTCACAGACATGGAAGCACTCGTGTTTGAGACTCACACTACCAAACAGATTGAAACTCTGTTTACTTCAGGTGAGGCTCTTTCAGTGATGGCTTCCGGTTGGAGCTCCAAATTTCTGGAGCAGAAGCTCGATATTCAAGACTCACATATTCAGCCATTAGCAGGAGCTAGAGAGGGAAGACTTGACATCATACTGACTAAAATATTGAATGCCTGCCTCAACACTAAACCAAGTCTTCGAAGGGCTAGTTGTATCTGGCTCTTGTCATTAGTGCAATTCTGTGGGCACCTTCATCAAATCCGTGAAAGAGCAGGATTGATCCAGGTCTCCTTTATGAGATTCCTCTCCGATAAGGAGGAGTTGATTCAAGATGCGGCATCTAGAGGTCTAAGCATGGTCTATGAACTCGGGGATAGCGACTTGAAGGAGATTTTGGTGAAGAGTTTGCTGAAGTCCTTCACAGACTCCACGTCCTCGAATAAATTATCTGCTGGCTCTGTTTCTGCTGACACGGAAGTGTTTGAACCTGGAGTGCTGAAAACCAACGATGGATCTGTATCCACCTACAAGGATATCCTCAGCTTGGCTTCTGAAGTGGGTGATCCGAGTCTTGTTTACAAGTTCATGTCTATGGCCAAGAGCTCTGCCTTATGGTCTTCTAGAAAAGGTATTGCATTCGGGCTGGGGTCTATCATGTCGAAGGCGAGTCTGGACAAAATGATCTTTGAGAATGCCTCTTTATCCAATCGTTTGATTCCTAAACTTTACAGATATCGCTTTGATCCTAGTGTGTCTGTCTCTAAGTCTATGAATGACATATGGAGCTCCATGGTGGCTGATACCACCAAAACGGTCGAGAAGTACTACCCATCTATTCTGAAGGAGTTGTTGAATAGCATGGGTAGTAAAGAGTGGAGAGTGAGAGAGGCTAGTACAGTTGCTCTCACCGACCTTATTCAAACGCTTCCAAGTGAGAAATATCAAGACCGCATGGAGGATATCTGGACTATGGCATTTAGATCTATTGACGACATTAAAGAAAGTGTTCGAAAGGCTGGTGGTGGTTTGGCAAGAACCCTATCCAAAATGCTGGTGAACAGTATTGCCGTGGAAAGAGGATCATCTGCTTCTAAAGCTCATGAGATGCTGGCAAAACTATTGCCCTTCCTACTAGGTACGAAGGGGATTTTAAGTGACGCAGAAGACGTGCGGGAATTTGCCCTTCGAACGATTTTGTCTCTGGTTAAGAAGGCTGGTGAAGCTATCAGACCTTTTATTGGTGAATTAATTGAACAGTTTGTGTTGCTTATGTCCACCTTGGAGCCCCAAATTATCAACTACTTGACTTTGAATGCAGACAAGTATAACATGAAAAGTGAAGATATTGATGCTCAAAGATTACAAAGCATCGGTTCCTCGCCTATGATGAACTCTCTGGAGAAGTTGGTTGACCTCATTAATAACGACATCATTGGAGACGTTGTCTTCAGACTGCAAAACACTGTCAAGAAGTCTGTGGGGCTTCCCTCAAAGGCGGCAGCATCTAGGGTAATTGTCATGCTGGTATTGAGACACCTTCAAATCGTCCAGCCCTACGGTGAGACACTTCTGAACACCTGTGCTTCTCAGCTGAAGGATTTCAACTCGACGGTTTCATCCTCTTTCGCCACTGCTGCAGGCTATTGTTGTCGTGTCTGCTCAGTTGAAATTGTCCTCAAGTACGCTGGCAAATTGAAGAGCATGTATTTCAATGCTGAAGACGACAGACCAAAAGTGGTTGCTGGTGTTGCTTCTGAGGCCGTATCGAAGTACTCTGGTGACCGATTTGCATCTGTTGCTGGTGCCTTCTTGCCTGTGGCCTTCCTGGCTAAGAATGATCCATCTAAGGAGGTTGCGAAGACATTCGACCTGGAATGGTCGGAGAATACATCAGGCAATGGAGCTGTCAAACTGTACATGGCTGAAATTTGTGCATTGGTGAAAGAACACATCGGTGCACGACAATTCTCCACCCGGCAGGTGGCAGCCAAGAGTATCGCTAAAGCATGTAACGCTCTTGACTCTGTGGTGGGTAGCACTTTTAATGCTGATGAGCTATTCGATGTGTTGTTGGAAGCATGCCAAGGTCGCTCTTGGAGTGGTAAGGAAGATGTCTTGTCTGCCCTGGTCTCGCTTGTTCTCAAATCCAAGGAATACATCTCTCATCACCCAGACATTCTCGCTCAAATCCAAACCGCTGTCTTGGTAGAGGCCAAGCGCCGTAATAAGGCATACCAAAAGCATGTCATTGTCTCTCTGGCTGCCTTCTCGCAAGAGTATCCTTCTAAGGCGATATATGACGAAACATTCGAGATCTTCGAGCAGGTTCTCGGCGAAGACTTTTATGATGACGATGACGACGATGATGAGAAGCCCCATGATACTGTGAATGAGAAATCCAGTCAAAAGAACCTGACTCGTGAGGCCGACCGTATGAGATCTTTGTCCTCCTTGACGACTGCCTTCCAGAAGTACCACAACGATGAATATCATGAAGATTTACTTCTGTTGGCACTTGAAAGCCTGGAGAAGACGTTTGATCCGAAGGTTTATATCCCAACTTGGAGATCACAGCTCGCTGTGGTAGAAGGTCTTACCAAACTGGCATCAACATTGAGGGCACTCACATTGAGCGAGAAGAGTAAGAGCGCAGTTATCAAGGCATGGGACTGTGCCTTTCGGAACAACACCAGAACTGAAGATGTTGAGAATGTTAAGGTACAGACTGTCCGCGCTGGACAGGCCTTGATTGATATAGGGATTGGCTCGGTTACCAGCCACGTGGTTGAGAATTTACAGGAATTTTCAGACAGAGAAGGGAATAGTGTGGTGAAAGTGGAGCTGGCCAATGTTCTACAATGAATAGACAAACACGATATGACTTTTAGTAATGCCAGGCGGCGTGCTTTCTATAAAAAATGGTGGTGAGCAAGACTGGATTCAATCCTGTACTGGACAAAAAAACACCCCCAGGTTGACATAAAACGTTGAAGATTGCTTGAGATTGCGTTAACAACCGCCTCTCAATCTAAGCACCAAATGAAGGGTGGACTCCTTCTGAATGTTGTAATCAGACAACGTTCTACCATCCTCAAGCTGCTTACCAGCAAAGATGAGTCTCTGTTGGTCTGGTGGAATTCCCTCCTTGTCCTGGATCTTGGCCTTGACGTTGTCAATGGTGTCGGAGGACTCAACCTCAAGTGTAATGGTCTTCCCGGTCAAGGTCTTGACAAAGATCTGCATACCACCTCTCAATCTAAGCACCAAATGAAGGGTGGACTCCTTCTGAATGTTGTAATCAGACAACGTTCTACCATCCTCAAGCTGCTTACCAGCAAAGATGAGTCTCTGTTGGTCTGGTGGAATTCCCTCCTTGTCCTGGATCTTGGCCTTGACGTTGTCAATGGTGTCGGAGGACTCAACCTCAAGTGTAATGGTCTTCCCGGTCAAGGTCTTGACAAAGATCTGCATACCACCTCTCAATCTAAGCACCAAATGAAGGGTGGACTCCTTCTGAATGTTGTAATCAGACAATGTTCTACCATCCTCAAGCTGCTTACCAGCAAAGATGAGTCTCTGTTGGTCCGGTGGAATTCCCTCCTTGTCCTGGATCTTGGCCTTGACGTTGTCAATGGTGTCGGAGGATTCGACCTGTTATCAATGTTAGTCAAGTGACACAAAATATGAACACTCCCTATGCTTTCTACACCATCCCTCACCGGTCGAATCGCACACTGGAGCTGCCCTCCCCAGGAGACCACATATCCCATACTAACATGACATCTCATGATACCTGGGATTAAGAAGCGCCTGGGAGACTCTCCTCTCGCTCGTATGCATGGCGATAAGGGGGGGGCAAAAGTGGCACAAAAAACAAGGAGAGACGCTATGAACTTACCTCCAACGTGATGGTCTTGCCAGTCAAAGTCTTAACGAAGATCTGCATGTCTGATTCGAAGCGCTATGTGTAGTGTTTATAACAAAGGGGTTGTTGATGGAGGAAAGTGGGGCGTTCCAGGGACTCATGCGCAGCCCACCCCCTTTTTATATTTCAGCCGCCCTCGCTCCCCTCCGGTGGCAAACCAAAATGCCGCAAAACATCCCAAAGCGGAATCTCTCCTTACTAGGAGCCTAGAAAAAAAGAAACTGCTCGCTCGAATAGAAACACCGTGCCGGGTATCAAATGCTGTGTCCATTGTCTCTTTTAGTAGCTCTATTACCCTGCATGGATCACAGCGTGCCGCAGTTGACCGGCTTTTCCCGGCTTTTCCCGGTGTTGTGGGGGGAGTAGATCTGCGTTACTCCTCCGCAATGTTGTCAAGGGCACTTAGCTCCTCCTCATTCTTACCATGGCCGGATATCCTTGGCGCGTCCATGTTTTTCGCACGAAGCTCAACATCTACCGAGAGGGGCATGTCCACCGTTTCGACATCTATGAGGTTGTGCCTGTAGATATCCAACGAAGACCTCTGGTCCACTGAGGGACGGGACATGCTGTTCCGGAAAGTGTGGAAGTTTGCCCTCTTGTTCTCAAGCAGCGCCTCGTCTCCGAGAAGCTTGGATATCGACTTTGACTTCTGTCGTATCTGGTGTGCAATGTCGTCGTTCCCCTTTAAATCAAACTCCTTCAACGTGGAGATGGTGTAGCTGTTCTTTCTTGCCCACTGCAGAAAGTCCGTTGAACCAGTTACAAGACAGTAAAGAATGACCGCCAGTGATTTTAAGACGTGTCTCCAATCTCTTGCCCCGTCATTGAGTCTCTTTGTGAGCACCACAATGATCTCCCTCAATGGTTTGTCGTGCTGCGTGAGCAATGCCAGCTGGTTTAGCTGCGTTGTCGTTGGGCCAAAGGGGTCGTTTGAAGTGGCATCTTTGATAAGGATCTCAGTTTTGGAGCTCCCGATGCTCCTTATCTTGCGTACTAGTCTCCTTGACATCTGCGGGTGGATCGAATTTTGGGTGGTCGAGCTCCACAAGTATGGTTGCCACGGTGTGCGAATTTTTTTGGGCCTGTGTCGCTGTGAGCAGGACTATTCAACAGCTCCTCACCTCTCCAGCCCGCACAAATATCGTCTCAGGGGAACAAACACAAGGTGCCAGTTGCCAACCTTTGAACCCCCCAGCTATCTTCGGCCAATCCAATGGGGCTCCCTGGCTCTAGCTGGCCGTACCTACAACAAGACAACAGATTACTTCAGGGCATGGACTCTGACAGGGGCCACACCTGCGGTACGGATGTTGTTGACACATTTCTTCCACCGCAGGCGGGTTGACTCCGTTCAAAAGTTGACTCCGCCCACGAACAGAGTCCCGAAACAGTACAGATTTCCCCCAGCTGCGCAATAGCGATAATGCTGGCTTGAACAGCACCCGTGTGTGTTCCGCCCAGTGGGTTGTTCACTAGTGGCAACCCACACAGCTGCCTCACCTCCTATAGCCCGCACCCATGCTCCGGAACCGGCCTTTACGCACAATCACACGTGACCGCAAAAATTTTCCCACCTATGAGTCGAAATTCGGGCCCCTATTTAGGCATGGGATTTAAAGGCCGCCAGATCCGCTACAAGCTCCATAGGTAAAACTCATCCATAACCCACAACGTTTCACACAATGGCTTCCCCACAGCAGATCAGCGACTTGCAACAGGCTTTCGACAGAGCAACCGTCGCCTCCTCCCAAGGCGCGGTCTCGACTTCTCCATCGCAGTCCTTCCTCCAGAACCAGTTCCGTTCAAGAACGTTGTCCACCTCCAACAAGGCTAAGCCGCTCAAGCCATTCTCCACAGAGGACATTAAGATTCTCCTCTTGGAGAACGTGAACGAGACCGCCATCAACATCTTCACTGAGCAGGGTTACCAGGTTGACTTCTACAAGACTTCTCTTCCAGAGGATGAGCTGATTGAGAAGATCAAGGGTGTCCACGCCATTGGTATCAGATCAAAGACCAAGCTCACACAGAAGGTGCTTGCCGCTGCGAGCCACCTTGTTGTGGTTGGTTGTTTCTGTATTGGTACCAACCAGGTTGACCTCGACTTTGCTGCCTCCAGAGGTATTGCCGTCTTCAACTCGCCATTCTCCAACTCGAGGTCCGTTGCTGAACTCGTCATCGCCGAGATTATCTCCCTTGCTAGACAACTCGGTGACAGATCTATTGAGCTCCACACCGGTACTTGGAACAAGGTTTCAGCAAAGTGCTGGGAAGTGAGAGGTAAGACTCTCGGAATCATTGGCTACGGCCACATTGGATCCCAACTCTCGGTGCTCGCTGAGGCCCTTGGAATGCACGTTATCTACTACGATGTCATCATGATCATGTCCTTGGGTAATTCCAAGCAGGTGGGCAGCTTGAACGAGCTGTTGGGCAAGGCTGACTTTATCACATGCCATGTTCCAGAGATTGCCGAGACTAGAAATCTGCTCTCCGCCCCACAGTTTGCAGCCATGAAGGATGGTTCCTACGTGATCAACGCCTCCAGAGGTACTGTCATTGACATCCCAGCCCTCATTGCCGCTATGAAGTCTGGTAAGATTGCCGGTGCTGCCCTCGACGTGTACCCACATGAGCCTGCCAAGAACGGTGCTGGTCTCTTTGCTGATGACCTCAACTCATGGACTTCGGAGCTCATGGGCCTCCGTAACCTCATCCTCACTCCGCACATTGGTGGCTCCACTGAGGAAGCACAGAGCGCCATCGGTATCGAGGTGGGGTCTGCCTTGACCAAGTACATCAATGAAGGTGCCTCTGTTGGTGCTGTCAACTTCCCAGAGGTCTCTCTCAGATCACTCAATCTCGATCAGAACGATGTTGCCCGTGTGCTTTACATCCACCAGAATGTGCCAGGTGTGCTCAAGACAGTGAACAACGTCTTGGCCGATTACAACATTGAAAAGCAGTACTCTGACTCCCAAGGTGATATCGCCTACATGATTGCCGATGTCTCCGGTATTTCCGCTGGCGAGATCAAGGCATTGCACGATGAGCTTAATAACACTCCGTACAAGATCTCTATCAGAGTCCTCTACTAAGTTGCTGGACAACCTACAGCATATTTCAGTGTCTTTAACAGGCACCAGGCTTCGAAGAAGCACTTAATGAACCACAATGACGACTGCCAACATTTCCCCGTTTGACTGTGTGTGACTGTCTATTCAACATATGTCCTCTTTAATATTTAGTTTGAATTATTCTACTCTATAGGCCTAATGTCACGGTGGTGATCACCTAAGCTGGTATAGTCCATACCATCGGACTCCGGGCTCTCCCCTCGTTGAGGTCCTTGCCCTCTTGGCTTCCTTTCGTAGGTGTGGTCACTCCTTGGCACCGGCTACGCTTGGTACTTAACCCCTCGTGACCCCTGATTATTCTAGTTAGCTTAATACATCATCGTTTATTACCTAAATTGGTCCTTACAAGAACTACGAGAAGTTCTCACAGCTATTGATCTCGCTTATATCTATCCCGCTATATCAACTATACTACACCTAACTTGAAACATCTACCAGTGGTCATAGTGTACTGTTGATTTGGAGTCACTCATCTGCCTCGGTTGGCTCCAGCTTGAATGGTTTCGGTAGTGGGGCATTCTTGTTGTTGAGTTGTCTCACCGTCTTGATCACCTTGACAGGCTCGCTTGGAGTCTTGTCAACGAGCATGACAACTCCACCATTGCCTCTAAACTTACGTACGGGCACAAATCTGGCATCCTTGTCGAAAGCAATGTACTTCAGCTGCGATGGCAACACTCTGGTAGCATTGTCGAGTTTGTAAGGCGTCTGCGAATATTTCACTGTGTTTTCGTCTTCCTCTATAGCGACTTCATCGTCGTGGTCCTTTTGCTCCACCGACTTATGCTCCTCATCCTCCTCGTCCTCGTCCTTTGGCTTCTCGTCAACATCCATCTCGTCATCTTTGTCCTTGTTCGACTTCTTGGCTCTAGCCTTGGCCTTCGCCGTTGTTGAGAGAACCGCTGATTCAACCTTTTCATAGACTAGACCCTTCTCCTCCTGAAGTTTTGGCGGGTAGTCAAAGAAGTGGGGCTTGGAATGACACTGGAGCTCAAACTCTGGGATCTTCAAGTCTTCGCGCACACCAATGATTGATGTCGGGGAAAAGGCCAACGAGAGGAAATGGGTGTATGGGAACCAGTACCAGAACTGCGTAAACACCGCAAGGCCCACAATAGCCTTAGTATTCAAAGTACCAGTGGCGCTGTTCTCGACCTGGATGGTCACATTGCGCCCACCGGCATCTATTATACCTTGAGATAGGGCAGCACCAAACTTGGCCAGTGCATCTTGCGTCTTAGTGCTCACCACAGTGGCATAGAGCTCACGAACCTCCTTCACCTTTGGGTTTGTCTTCTCGTTTTGCTGAATCAGAATCATAGACAATGCAATCAGCGCACCTTGGCGAACAAAGTCTACTGGATCCTTCGTCATTGGCATCAAAACATCGACAGCCTGTGGCAATCCACGACCAGCACAAGAGATACCCAATGCCATTGCGGTACCGTAACGGACGTGTGCGTTGTGCGACTCAGAAAGCAGTTCCACAATTCTTGGCACGGTCTGGTAATCACGGATTAATACAAATCCAAGTGCAATGACTGCAGCTCTTCTGACATTGTCTGACGAGTCTGACACTGCAACGTGAAGAAGCTTCTTGATAGCCCCATTATTTCCAGTACCAGCGTAGGCCAAAGCAATGGTGTAGGCACCTCCGAAACGCAGTGTCGGTTCCTGATGTTCTAGTAGCTTATCAATGATGTCATCGGCCTTCTCCTCGCAACCGTAGTTCAGCAACGCCAAACCAACAGCGAGTCCACGGATGATGTTCTCATGCTGAGTCTCTTCAGCATATGCCAACATATCCGTCTGTGCTGCCTCATTTCCGGATCCTAGCATGACCAAGCCCATACCCATTGCGGCTGCTTCGCCTGATGTTGCGGAGTCGGAGTATAGAACAACCTTCAGCTCTTCATATATCTCCTCGTTTGCAGAACCCATACCGGCAACACCCACGCCCAGTGCAGCACCGTGTAGGATTATATCAACATCTTCCGTTCCAGCTGATGAGCCGTTCTCAACAATGTGCTTTCTCAAGTAGTCAATGGTCTCTCTACCGTGACCGGCAAAGATCAACCCCAAGGCATATAGAGAACCACCCTTGGTGTAGTTTGATCCAGAACTTCCAGGAAGGTACGGCTGAAGGATTTTTCTTCCCTGTGATAAGTTTCCCTTGTGGATGACACCCAATGCCGCCGTAGCACTGAACTTGGACCAGTTTGTTGCCTTTCCGAGCCACTCCAAGTTGGATCTAATCCATGAGTCATCAGTGGTACCAGCATGCAAGAAAGCGTTCTCAAATGTGATGGCAGAGTGGAAGATGGAGTTTCTACCATCAAGTGCCTCCTTTGCCTTGTTGAGGATCTGCACGTCGGTGTTGTTGTTTTTGTGGAGGAAGGTGATGTCAAAGTCGCTCGTTGGCACGCCAGACAAGATTTTGGTGATTTTTGCAATGACAATGTTTTCGCCATCGCTATTTGCCTGTTCCAATACCTCAATGGTCTTGTCTAAAAGTTCCTGCGACGCCGAGTTGACCAAATCAAAGGCAACCTGGTAAGCAATGAGTCTGTTATTAGTGACGTCCGACTGCAGAAGACTAGAGAACAAATGGGTAGCGAGCTTGTCGTCGTTAAGGTTGACAATGATCTTGGAGACGATGAAAAAGTCTGGGTTGTTCAAGCCAGTCAGGATTGTCACCAGCGAAGTGAGAATCTGTGTTCTAAAAGTAGTGCTGTCAACGATCGTGGTAGCAATGTTGAGTGTGTACCCCACAAGTGCAAGTACGCTGTCTTCATCCTCCGCGAGCTGACCTTTGATCACTGCCTCAACCACGTCCAGTCTGAAGGCGTCGAGGGCAATGCCCACAACAAGCTTGAGTTCATTGCTAGCAGTAGCCTTCTCTAACATTCTTTCAAAGATCTTTGTGAGAGGCTTCGAGATTTCCGCGCCAGTACCTTCAAATCTCTGTCTATTGAGCTCAATGTACTGGTCAATGGCCTTTGAAATGATGGTCTCAACATATTCCGAGCTTTCATCAATGTTGAACTCATTGTCGGCCACAAGGGCAAACTTAACTGCTGTGTCAAAGTCTCCCAGATTGTAGTAGACCTTCGATGCGATCAATGCTGCGAGCTTTCTCTCTGTGAAGGATTCATCCTCGTAAAGCTCCTCGATCTCCAAGATGTTGTTGGCAACCTCCGACCAATGCTCGTCGACGACATTGTTGATGCCCTGCAAGGCATAAGTCTTGAGCGCCGAGTCTTGCTCTCCAAGGAGCGCGAGGTACGGTGCCGCTGTGCTTGTAGCCATTGTCTCTGTGTGGCGGTTCTGGCCTCTTGTTGATGCCTTAAACGCCACCGAATTCTGGTGCCCGTCAATTGGGGAATTTCAAATTTCGAGGCCCCCCAAGGTCGGAACTGCCCCGGGCGCGACTAAACAGCACGGGCGCTCTGGGCGGTGAAAAAAAACCCACACTGGCCAGAGGCTGTTGTAAGTGGAGCGGTGGTGAAGAGCAAGATCCAACGATGAGCGTCAGACTTCTCGGATCACTTGGTCTGATACAGAGACATGCAATCTCACTACGAGCATTTTCCACCCGCTCGTCAGTCTTGCAAAAGTCGTCCTCACTCTTTGGTGACGTGACGGAGCTTCAGACCGAGGTATCAAAGAAAAGAGACTTTGCAGACTCGCTTCAGTCAATGGGTGCTGAGGAGAACTTCAACAAGGACAAAGTTACCCTCAAAAACGACACAAAGCTGCACGAATACATAGGTCATGCCCCACAGAGTGCAGTGAAGAAGCTCTTGACGCCGTTGAAGCAGCGCATTTACGAAGCCAGTGTGAAGGAACACGGCTTCTTCAAGAACAATGTCCCAGTTACCTTGGACAGTGGAGAGCAGTACAAACTAAAGCTGACTCGTCAGGAGATTGAAGTGCTGGAGCCATCCTTGTATCTGAAATCGTTCAGACTGAAATCCTCATGGAAGAAAGCCACCATCTACCTTAGATTCATTTCCGGTATGGGCGTCCATGAGGCCATCACTCAAGGTCAGTTCCATTCAAAAAAGATCGGTAAAGAGATGTCACAGTTTTTGCAGGACGGCCTGAAGGATTCTGAAGAACTTGGGCTCAATCCGGAAGAACTCTACATTGCGCAGATCTGGAACGGTTCCGATGGTATGTGGAGAAAAAGAGTGGAAGCAAAGTCTAGAGGAAGAACAGGTCTCATCCAGCATCCTTATATACATGTGAGAGCGATCCTGAAAACGCCGCAGACCAAGCTGAGGCTCGCATGGGAGAAGGAGCAAAAGGAGTTGAAGAGCAGACCCGTCGCACAGCTGCCGAATGAGAAGCTTAGATTCAAGGTGGAGGGTCACTACAACTGGTGATGTATATAGGACATGTAAATACCATAGGATATGGAATAAATAAGGTCAAAATAAATAGGATAAAAAAATACGACTCCAATCAATCACCGTATCCCTTGAGTGTCAAGTCTCTCTTTCTCTGTGGCAGAGGGTATGAGAACGGCACAGGCTCATGATCTGGGTAGAGATACTTGCGTCTCAGTGGAGTCAGAGTAAACGCAAGCAGCGGGCCTGCTAAGCCAATGGCGACGCTGAAGAAGATGTGGGGTCTGTTGTGTGCGTGGTAGCGGCACCACTGATAGGTTAGTAATCTTGAGCAAGACTAACCCTTAAGGGCGAGGGGTACCACTTACGCGTATCGGTTGACGGTAGTAGACGGGGTACTCGGACATCGTTTAACGGTTCACCAAGCCCCTGTTGATGATTGTCGTGTTTGAGAGCGGGGTGGACTAATTTCGGAACTTTTCCGCGGTCAATAACCTGTGCGTGGCCCCGGTGCACAATCGAGGCACGATGTAGTGAGGAGTCCTCAAAGGCCACGGATACCTACGGATAAGAACCAATGTCCGTCCTTAGGTCTGTCTCAACCACCCTTGGTGGTAGAACTGTTCCCACCACTATCCTACAGCTTGCATCTTCGAGCCCTTCTCCATCAAACCCTTTGCTCGTATTTCTCCCTGGGAATCCAGGTTTCATTGACTACTACATCACTTATCTCACTCTCATACACGAATCCTTTCCTCATTATGAGATTCTGGGCATTTCTCACGCTGGTTTCAGCTCACTTGATGCACCAAGTGACTCTGTTTTCACGCTGGAGGAACAGGTCGAGCATAAGGTGCAATTGATCAAGCACAACACCACGAGACCTGTCTACATCATGGGGCATTCGGTCGGGTGTTACGTACTTCAAAGAGTTGTTGATGCGCTCCCCGGTATTAACTGGCAGCTCTATGGAATGCTAATGCCCACAGTGGTGGAGATCAATTTGAGTAAGAAGGGCATTGTTTTGAGTGGTGTCACATCAAGGTTCAGTGGGTTCGGCTCCATGGTTAGTCTACTTAGCCACATTACAAAGTTCATTCCTCTTCAATGGCGTCGATCAGTGTTAAAGAGCATTCTGGTTGGTGCTGATGAACATGCGGTGGACTGTACCGGTCTTTTAGTAACGGATGCCAGGTTCATAAAGCAGGCGTTGGGTCTCGCCACCGAGGAAATGGGCACAATACAAGACCTTTGGAAATACCAGGACCAGTGGTTTCAAAAGGGGAAAACTTTGTGTGTTTTTGCTGAGGGGGACCATTGGGTGAGTGATCCCACAAGAGATAGGCTTCTCACTGTGTTGAAGCGGCATGATGCAGTAGTCACATTGACTGGCGATCATACACACAGCTTTTGTATAGGAAAGAGTTCAGAGTTTGCAGAGCTTACAGTGGAAAAGCTCAAGCTGATCTAATCCACATAATCAAAGTCAAATCTCTGCTCTGTAGGTTTTTCAGACAGCTCATCACTGGAGTGCAGGTTTCTCTCAATATAGGTGATGTGGCCTTGCTTGTCTTGCAGAATGATGGTTTGCGTCCGCGTGCCATAGTACCTGCCTGAAAGTGCAGTACCCTTGGTGTAGTCACGCACGAGCAATGGAGGCACAAAGATTGTCTGCTCGATGTTGTGATAGTTGGCTTCATAGTCATGTGTAAGGTTCCCCATAGTATCATAGCTCAAAACTGCAAAGAGCTCCTCAATCAGCTGTTCTTTGTCGATGATACCTTTCTGCACCACGTCTCTGAGTTTCTCCTCGCCAACAGTGACCTTGGGCCACGGATCATCAAATTTGGAGTTGCTCAGCCCACGAACAGAGCCACGCTCCACGAACACCTTAAAATCATCGGCGGTCTTATTGCTCACCACGTCGAATGTGCCTCCTATTGTTCCGAGCATGAGACTGAACCCGCCAATTTCGTCAAATACATCAGCCCCGTACTTGGAACGCAGCTCATGGAGGAAGCCACTGCGACCCCGCGTGTGACCCGTCACGTATTCCAAAGGTAACACACCACGGGATACAGGGCTGACCACATCCTTGAGGCCCTCCCGATAATTCACCAGTACTGCCAGCTGTCTCGTCTTGGGGTTCAGCGCCAGCCAGGTGCCATGGTCCGCTCTTGCAAGGTCCTCAGGTGATAACACCTCGGTGTTGTTGAATGTGTGTATGTGGGCAGTCTGCGTTGCACGCCCGAGGTACTCGTCCCTATTGGAGAGCAAAATCAAGGGGAACTCTTTGTGTGCATTGGTAGTGAGAACGATGCACATGGCTTGTTTGCGGCGAGGGATGCTATTGTTCGAAGTCGTGGGTGATCTGTTTTTGGTGATTGAGTCACGTGTGGGGAAGCCCGATCTGTCACCCAACAAAACATTTATATAGAAATCATACTGGGGCACTTCATCGGGCATAGAACTAGTGGATAGTAGGCTTTCACGCTGTAGTGTTGCTACAATTTTAAAGCGTTTCATTTTAAAGATTAATTGTTGCTAGTCGTCTGATGACACATTTTACTTGTGACGAGTTCCGTCGCTTTTTGAGCTGATCAGAACGATTTTGAACTGAGCATTTTTTAGCCTTCTTAAATGTAAAAATACAGGTAGTTGCGAACGGACGGAAACTAACACTGAGTAATGCATGCCAACTTCTAGCAGACTTCCTTTGTATTGTGCACAAAAATCAAAAAAAAAATCAACTATATGGCCAAATCTTTAAGTAATAGCCAATTATGGCAAGTACTATCCCAGTAACTACTGAAGCTACTGCAATGCAATTTGCTTCGTTGTAATCCCTGAGATGAGCCAGCCCTTTTTTTCTCTCTCGTGTACTTAGATTAGACACTTTATACAAATCTTCCGGTCTTCGTGGACTGCACCTGATCACGCGGTCCCATCTCGTACCTTATTCATTCTGCATATCTCATCCTTGTTCTCTCTGTTCTCTCTTATTTCCTTTGTATCTTCAGTGATTTGTGGTCAGATCATGGGTTTGAGTTGGCTGAACAGTGAATTCTAGGAACTCGCTCTTAGATCAAGAATAAAACTGGCTGTCCATTTGCTTCCGTCTTCGCAAGCGACAGCACTTCCTGATATCCAAAGCTCTCTAGTGTTGTGCCACTGCATCGTCGGAAGTTCCGAAGTTTCCACACAACGTCTAGAAAGTTGTTCACCTTTCTGTACTCCTGGTGCCTCCTATAGATAGGCGCCACCAATCTTTCCCACTCCAAACTCATTGACATTTCCACTGTTCTGGTCCATATTGCCTTTGTAACTGTGTATTGTACGTAGAGGTGTTCAAAAGTTTCCACTTGTTCATCACACAGACAGCATTTGAAGTTATTCCGGTTAGGGTGTAGCCTATCCTTTTTAACGTCTGGCACGGGTCTGTGTTGCATGTGTCCTAGTTGGAACCTATGTAGTGTCTCCAGGTATCCCGGGTGGTTCCTCTGCGCCTTATTGTGTTCCTGCTGTTTAGTGCTGCCTGAGGTAGGGACCTCATAGTCTGCTTCCCCAACCCTGCGTAAGATGAACTTCCTAGTGAAGTGTGATCCACTGGTCCGATTGATCTTCTTGTAAAAGTGTTTGAAGTAATTCCAAGATATGGCTTCTTGCTCAATATCAGTAGCGTTGTTGTGGACATGGGATAATGCCGTCTCTGTGTCTGTCTGTCACCAAATGCTCCCACTCCCTTTTGGTCTTTACCAACGTTGTCAGATTGCCATTCTTCGCAGTTACCGATATCACTGTAAGCCATGCTTGTAGCCATTGTAGTTACTTATATTTGAACGATTCCCATGGGGCCGATAGTGGGTCTGAAATGGGAATGTGATGACTGAGGATCTTCCAAGGTGTTGGTGCTGGTGCTGATGTTGGTGGGAGCCTCAACTTTCGTCTAAGAGGATGATCATCCGTAAGCCCATTGAGGTGACTTGTGAACGTACCATCCAATATCTGGTACCCAGGGAAGCCCATGAGACGTTTTCGCTGGTCACTATGGAAGCGTAGCGTGTCAGTCAGGTCATCAATTGGCACTAGATCAAGCTACAAAACTTATTGTAAGGTACCTATTCTGCGACTGTTAAAATACTTTTAATTTACAAATTCATTGCCAGGTATAAGATAATTGAGTAGATATACAAGCGACCTATCAAGGTTCAGCATATCAGCATAAGCCGAAGTTTGAAGTTGATAGTGCAAGGGTGCTTTTCCAGAAACATTGGAGAAGCAGGTACGTGGGATGAAAGAGAAGACTAGCAGGTCAGCACCGATTAAGCAATGGTGCAAACGATCCAAGAGTGGCCCCAGATCAACATGTTGTTGTCAGAGTTCTCGGTGTTGTCCTTTGGAGTGGCGGAAGCGATAGTAGTTGGCTGCATTGTTGTATGAGAGTGTTTGATGATGATACCAAAAAGCTGGTACACAGGGAGCATTGAGCAACTCAAAGGTCCTTTATACACAGCTCAGCTTTTGAGGCACCAGTAGAAAGCCATTATCCTTGCCTTAATTGTTGTTCTATTTCTGCAAGTTGTTAGTTTCAAGAAGGGCTGCTGCAAGTCGTGATTACCATTTTGGTTTGGCACAATGGCGATGCCAAACACCTCGAAGACGAAGGAACCTGGCAAGATGAGGCTGATGCAGTGAGATCGAATGATTAAAGTGGGAAGGCAGGATCCGAAAGTTTGGGGCACGGAAAGATTTGGGGGTCGATACACCACCCTAGCTTTCCTGGTCACCTTCTCTGGCCTACTGGTGCATACATTGCATGCATCAGTCCAGAGTCCAGAGTAGACGAAAAAGAGCAGCAAAAGGCATGTTTGGCCTTATTCGATATGTGTTAAAAGCTTGTCTTGAGGCTCATATCTTATCAATAGTAGCTCTAACAGAGACTCGGTAAATAGCATTGCATCGATTGCCTCTATCGGTCGCACAGATTGGGCCTTGATTGTGTTTTGTATCATTCTTTTATTGAAAAAACATTCAGTTGGTAATCCATCACATACTACATCTCACCAAGAGTTAAACACTGTACATTTCATCTTAACGGGAAGTAGCGTGAACCTTCTGGAAGGCTCCCTTAGCACCCTGCTTGGAGATCTTAGCACCGCCCAAAGCAGCAACCTTGGCCTTTCTGGCGGCCTTGTCAGTCTTCTTCTTCTCCTTGTCAGCCTTGATGGCGGCATCTCTCTGGGCCTTTCTGACCTCTGGCTTCTGGGAGCGTCTCTCCTTGATCAACTCGAGGGAGGCACCAACAATAGCTCTCTGGGCCTTGACAGTCTTTCTAGATCTCTTCTTGGAAACATCCTCGGTCAAACCCTTCTTGTGATGTCTTCTGTAGAGAACAGTCCAAGAGATTCTTCTTGGGTTCTTTCTCTGGTGGAAGAGAGAAGCAGACTTGGAGTTCTGGAATCTGAAGATCTTGGAGTCACCACGGACAAACAAGGTACCTCTACCTGGGTAGATCTTGGAGCCAGAGAAAGAATCAACCTCAACCTTCATTTTGACTATAATATGTTAGTAGTGTTCTAGAGTTAAACTTCGGGTCTGTCAACCTCAACACGCATCCGTGTGGAGACTATCTTTAGTTGATGGTGATAGTGGGAGGCAGGGAATGATGTAGATGTGCCTTCGTGCACCTTTTTGTGATGCTTTGGTCCAGCATGGTGACTTCATGTATCCCCCCATGGCGTCCACACCTTTGGTCGGCAGTTCCCATCGTAAAGCCGTTAATCATATGTGACTCTTGAATACCTTATCATTCCGCTATGAGTACTCCCCACAGTTCTTCAGTGTTCGCGTTGTCAACCTCAAAGTAATCTGCTATTGTACGCACCTTTTGTGTTCTATAGACCTTCCTGGTGCTGTTTGGTGTAGTTGAGTTTTGATGAAAAAACAGCGTTGCCCGCAGTGACTTAACACCTGGACACCATGTTTGGAAAATTAGCTTCTTGCATCGCGGGGATGTGACTGCGAAAAGTTTTCAACACCCGTACCTTCAAACCATGTGCCCTGGTGCCAGTGCTGCAGCGGAAAAAATCTCACGCACTGACGAAAAGTTTCCACAGCGCTTTAGTAACTAGACCGGAGTGTTTAACCCTATATCAGATACGCAGAGATGGTCAGTATACACTACTCTACCCGGAAGATGACATCGTGTCGTTGAATCAGAGAGCCACAAAGGTCGCTGCTTGGCACACGATGAACTTCTCGGCTGGCATCTAGATTGAACAGTCTACTAACACACCTTGAAGGCCCCAAAGTCCCAAGACAACATCAACCAAAAGCTTACCCTTGTTATCAAGTCCGGTAAGTACACCCTCGGCTACAAGTCTGTCGTCAAGTCTTTGAGACAGGGTAAGGCCAAGTTGGTCATTGTTGCTTCCAACACTCCAGTCTTGAGAAAGTCTGAGTTGGAGTACTACGCCATGTTGTCCAAGACCAACGTCCACTACTTCCAGGGTGGCAACAACGAGTTGGGTACTGCTTGTGGTAAGCTCTTCAGAGTCGGTGTTTTGGCCGTTTTGGATGCTGGTGACTCCGACATCTTGACCGCCCTCGAGGGATAGTTTTTAAAAGGTGATATCGTAATATAGTGTTTCTTTTTGATTCGTGAACTGGGGTGTGATGCGTGGTCCTGTCGACCTATGTTAGATCACCCTCTGCTTGTAGGTCATTTCGTTGCGCGGGACTGCCCATGCTCATCATAGGCCAAGAAGCTAGCTGATAGCTTACAATGTTGCTGTGAAGTGTCAGCCATTGGCTTCAATGGTCGTGACACGTACCACCAGCTGATTCTTCTACTTGATGCCCGCGTAACTCTTGCGTCCTACAATATTTGTAGCCTGGTTCTCCATTTCCGTTTTAGCGCAACAGCTCATCACCTGTGGCTGCCCGAAGCCCCTTTAAGTGCATAAATGAGACGCAAAAAAATTACGTATAAAGGTTAATGGCACGCACACATGCCTGGCTTCACAAGGTCTCCAAGAACTTGACCAACAGATGCTGTCCTCACAGGCTTCGAATGCCATCACATACGTCACGTACGGTGTGTTGTTCTTCTCTGCCCTCGGAGTTGCCTTCTACGTGAGAGACAAGAAGACATTCCTGTCAGCGAACCGCACGCAGAAGGCCGTCCCGCTCTCTTTCAACTTTGTCGCTTCCGGTAAGTAATACTTCTCCGTCTCCCCATTGGACAACCGTATGAGCATTCCTGAGCCAGGGCTTTGAACTGAAACCTACACATGGGCCAAGGCGAGTTCCACCTGTTCTCCACATCTCCTTGGTAAAGCTGAAAACACGCCAAATCTTGGCCATAGCTAATTATGTCCTTGGAATTTGATGCCTTACCTGGGCTGCAGGTAGGATGGAAGTACAAAGCCTGACTGAAATCTCATTCTTTCTGTTGGTTATGATACACGGATTCTCACATTGCATGTTCGTTCTTGACTAACATGCCACACAGGAATCGGATGTGGTGTGCTCGCTACCTACCCACAAGTTGCCAACGCGACGGGCTTGCAAGGACTGCTCGTATATGCTCTTGCTGGTGGATTGCCAATGTTTCTCTTCTCATGGTTTGGCCCGCTGATCCGTAAGCGTTGCCCAGAGGGCTTTGTCCTCACCGAGTGGGTCTTCCAGCGCTTTGGCAGAATCACTGGGCTTTATCTTTCCGCCTGCACAATCTTGACTCTGTTCCTCTTCATGGTCAGTGAGATTTCATCGCTGCAGTACGCCATCAACACGCTTACAGGGCTCAATGCCCTGCCCGCGGTGATTGTCCAGTGTGTCGTGACTTCTATCTACACCGCCGTCGGTGGTTTCAAAGTGAGTTTCTTGACCGATACCGCACAAATAACTGCTGTGTTCATGATGATTATCATTGTTTCTTGTGCAATTGGCGCCTACGTGGACATCGACACGTCAAAGATTGGCGAATCAGGCCTTTTGAAATCTACCAAGCTTGGATGGCAGTTGGTGTACATTCTTGTCGTGGCCATCTTCACCAACGATTTGTTCATGGCTGGATTCTGGCTAAGAACTTTTGCTGCAAAGACTGACAGAGATCTCTGGATTGGATGTTCGATCGCAGCTTTCCTTTTGGCTGCGATTGCCACAATCGTTGGAGTCTCAGGACTGATCGCCGTATGGGCAGGACTAGTAGAGGTTGGCGATGTCCGGTCCGCGGCGTCTTTGTTCATCGTCTTGCAAACGATACCAAGTTGGGTCTCTGGCTTTACACTGGTGTTCATTATTGCCATCTCCGTGTGCACCTTGGATTCATTGCAATCCGCGTTGGTCTCCACCATCTCCAATGACATCTTCAGAAACAACATCCCGATTTTGTACTGCCGTGTCATTGTTGTTGTCATCATTGTTCCCGTTGTTGTTGTCGGGCTCAAGGTGGCTGACGATGTGCTTCAGATTTACTTCATTGCAGACCTTTTGTCGTCGGCCGTGATTCCAATTGTGATGCTTGGGCTATGGGACGCACTCTACTTCCTCACCGGATGGGAAGTCGTCTCTGGTGGGCTCGGCGGCTTGCTCACCACTTTCATCTTTGGCACAATCTACTACGGATCCGCCGAAGAGGGCGGAAAGCTCCTGCTCGTCTGGAATGGCATCTACGGTGACGACTGGTCTGCATTCGGTGCCTTTGTTGCTGCACCAGTGGGTGGGCTACTGTCAAGTGCAATCATGCTTGGACTCAGGCTCACGGTACTTAAAATATACTCAAAAGTGAAGGGAACTCCCTTCACGGCTCTTGATAGACACCCGACAGAGGAGGTGGAGACCTTTACCGAATCTGTTGAAGACGTTGAGTCTGTCAAGCTAAGCAAGTAACGATTACCACAACCAGCTAATTGATAATATTCTTTCCAAAAGCCACTAGCCAGCTGATACTGGATCCCTGGTGTCTCGCCTGAGGTTATTGCCTCAAGCCCCTTAGGTAGGCCTGAGGCAGCCCACTGCCCGCTTACAAAACAGGACGGCCCTAAGTACTGTTTTTCCTTTTTTCCCGAGGCCCGCTGGACCCGCGATGAAGAGATTCCACAGATTAGAAATTTTGCTGCGAGTATCATGAGAAACGCAACACTTTAGATCGAGCGCACAATGGGGTGGTTCTGGGCGGATTCTAGCGACGCGGTATCGTCTACTGTGAGCTCAGGTGTATGTTATCATAGGTAAACTGCACGACATGTGCAGGTAATAGTGCCATTACGAACGACTAACAAGCTTTAAAGGCTAAATGTCCCGTTGGTCACAAGAAGATGGCAGCAGCCCAGCCGGCTGGATGCCCGGTGAAGCCAAAGGGTGATGCAGCGGTGTGTCCTGTGAAGCCAAAGAAGGATGCTCCTCCTGTCTGTCCGATGAAGAAGACCGACGGCGAAGACATCAACCCTTTGAATAACATGCCCCATGTGATCTCTGACTCAATGATGCCCGGACAGAAGATCAAACTTCCGACCCAGCGTACATTCTCGACAATCCCAAGGGGTGAGGATGAGCAGGATGGTGTTTGGGAATACCCTTCGCCTCAACAGATGTTCAATGCCATGTTGCGCAAGGGAAAGGCTGAGGATATTCCGGAAGACGCTGTTGAGGATATGGTTGATGTTCACAATTTCCTGAACGAAGGAGCATGGCAGGAAATTCTTCAATGGGAGCAGTCTTACACAACCAAGTACAACACACAACCCCGTCTAGCCCAATTTACGGGAAGACCAGATGACATGTCTCCGAGAGCCATGATATATTTGCAGTTATCCAAAGTCTTCCCACAGAGCTTCAATCCCGAACCGCCGTTTGACAGACATGACTGGTATGTCTTGAGATCAAATGGGCTAGGTGGATGGGACAAAGTCAGATACGTAATCGACTACTATGGAGGCCCAGATGACCCACATGGCATGCCAACATTCTTTTTGGATGTGAGACCAGCTTTGGATAACCCAACCAACGCCAAAGATCGCTTCGTCCACTGGGCCAAGCCTCTTTGGGACAAGGCAATGGGCACTGATGCCAGGGACTGATCCCTTCAACCGACCACCATATATATTCTTTTACATAGTGCTTATAACGATCTGAATTTTATGTTGATGTAGTAAGAAGTATATTTACAGATGTGTCGAAATGAGCTCAGGCACTTCAACACCTTGCTGGGCCAACTCCTCAATGACCCCAGCAGTTATCTTGGTGATACCATCAAATTTCTTGTGTGTGATGATGAATTTGAACACCAGGTTCGCGAGTTCTTCATCCCTTTTGTTTCTGGCAGTGGAGAGCAGAAAGTATAGCGAGTATCTGTTGACCAGTGAGGGTTTGCCATTCAGAGCGGCCAAGTATTCCTTGGATTTATCTGGGCGGCCGTTCCTTGCGAAACCCTTGAAAAGAGCAGCCCAATGTGCAGAAGTCATGGTGTGCCCCTCAGCCAGGAACTCTTGGAAGTGTGCCTCTGCATCATTAACAAGACCAGCATCGAATTCAGATGTTATCAATGAGATGTATGATACGGTGCTCGCCATCTTTTTGGATTGCATGTATCTGAGCAGATACTGAGATGTTTCAATGGATCCTACCTTGCTCAGATTGTCCATGATAGCAGTGAAGGTGAAAACGTTGGGCTTAATGCCGCTCTCCTCCAACTCTTTGAAGAAGAGCTCAAAAGCGTAGTCAGTTGGTACTTCTCCCCTGTTGGCGAGTATCTTCAAGTTGTAGTCCATCCAAATAGAATACGTAGCAACATCGAGAGGGATGTCACTGCTTCTCAGCTCTGAAAGCAGCTCTGCAAAACGCTCATACTTTCTTTGCTCCAATGCTGCGGACAGGACCTTGTTGTAAGACTGGATGTCAAATTGAATCCCACTACTCTTCAATGTGCCCATCAGCTCTTCAACTTTGGCAAAATCGCCCCTCGTTGCCACAGACTGTAGGTAAGCTTGACCAATGACTGAAATCTTCAAGTTCCCATCGGCAAGTTCCTCAACCTTGTCGAATTTCTTGAAATGTGTGTAGATCTTGATCAATGTGGCCGTGGTCTGTGCATTAGGTTTAGTGATCTTGCCTTTGACGAACTCAACTTGGCCCAATCGATTCTGGAAAGGACCACACTTAGAGACAGTTACTAGCAGGACATTCCATGCATCCGTAGAAGGAGTGATACCCGATTTGAGCATGGTGTTCCAAATGTTCTGGGATTCCCTAGGGCTTCCAATAGTGTTGAAAATCTTCATAAACTCGATCAGAGTACTTTCTGATAGCTTTTTTCCATTCAACTTTGACACCTTGAGGGCAGTTTCCCAAGCTTTGAAAACGGCACGCGAGTCACCTCGGTTTGCCAGCTCCAAAGTCGAGATGATATCCGACTGTGAATTTGGGTTGCGGTCGTAAAGGACAAAGGCATCCAAGACACTGTTCAAAGCAGAAGACCTCGCAGAGTTTTTTGGGGCAATTGCAAACAGCGCAGTCCTCAGGGAGTACACCCTTGGCAGCTTTTCAGCTTGGAGGAGCCGCAAAAGCTTCGCGTGTTCTGGCTGGGACTTTGAAACAGCACATGACTCCAAATACGCAAGTGTGACAATTTCTCTGAAACGAGAGGGATCGACCTTTCGCAGTTGAGTCGGGTTCCCCACCTGCGCGTTACTCTGGCTTTCCAAATAAGTCACCCAAAGGTTCATCACTGCAGCGTGTTCTCCATCTTTGAGTAATTGGAATGCAACACGGGTAAAGTTAGAGACACTAGCAATATCCTGGTAGATAGCCTTGTTTAAGATACTTTCCGCCGACGGAGGGACTCTCTGCTGTTGGGGATCATTTGTTTCAGCAATCGCCTTTTCGATGAGGGCGTTGATTGTATCCTTCACTAAGGAAATAACCAGACCCTTCGGGGCAGCTGATGTCTGGAAAGAGGAAAGCTCACCAAAGAATTCCTGAACAAGGTCAGAGCATGACGCGCCCGCAGTCAATTGAGCTTGAATGGCATTGTTCAAAGTGGAGATATTTTCTCTGAGGGCATCATATGACTTATTAGTTCTCTTTCTTTGCAGGGTTGGGTCTGGTGTAGTTTGAGGCTCCCGGCTTGGCTCTTCAACTTTACCAGCATTTGGAGGAGAGTTTGAGCTCTGAACCGACGCAAATCTTCTGGCTGGAAATACCAGTTTCAAGCCTCTCACTAGCGCCGGGAGCTGGTAGCCAGATACCCTACCGTAGGACAACATCACCACGCCTCAGTAATCGCTCAGGAGGACCAACGCTTGTAAAGAAATCATCTCAACGTCGAAACGAAGTTCTGGTATTTTTTCGAGTGGTGTGGCCCTACCATTTCTTCCATGAGCACGTCCGTAGAAGGACCAATTTTACTAAATCAAAGGACGCTTCTATGGCCAAGTTGGTAAGGCGCTACACTAGTAATGTAGCGATCCTCGGTTCGACTCCGAGTGGAAGCATTTTTTGTAGAGAAGTTATTTTAAGTCGTGTCTGTATCGACAATATTGGGCGCGATAACTAGTACCTAAATTAGTTTTCGACGGTCTGATCCTCACCATAAGCGGAAAGAAATGCGGTGAGGGTGGAAAATACCTCTGAGGCATTCTTTGGACGAAAGGCTATAACTTCAATGTAACTTGAAAGTCTATCGATCTGGAAAAGGTCAGGACTCAATATCAACGTTTCCTATCCCTGTTGAAGCGTACACCGGTGTCTAGGTGCACATATGCCCATGGAAACGTAAATTATACCAACGTGAGCTGTGTCCAAATGGCAATCCTTCCTGCTAATGTGCAGTCACACAGTGGCCCATCTTCCGTCGTTCAATATCACGACTTTCTGCTTCAAAACAATTTCAACCAAGACATGTACTTGAACCATTTCGGCTCCACCAAAATACATTCAGCTTCTGCAATCTTGACTGGGTGTGTTCCCACAGTCTCGACGTGCCCGTCAATTATCACCTTCCTTCCTTTACTTTCCCTCACTTTCGCCTTGAGTATCACAGTGGAGTCAGGTTGAACGTGATCTAAGAAATCGATTGATAGTTTCGCCGTCACCCCTCTGCGGCTTGGAAGAAGTGGGAAACCGCATGATGTCAGGCACTCATCAAGTATAGTGGAGAGGACACCATTGTGTATCTTCCCATCGTAGCTCGATAAGTTTTTACCAATGTGGTAATAGGCTTCCAGCTCATTGTCCTTTATATTCACAAAGACAAGTGGATCGATCTCGAAGTGATTTGGGCCAAAGAAGAGCCCCTGGCTGACAAAATTTTGTCTGTAATCTTTAGGGATTCTCGAGGAGTGTGCATTGCAGACGTAGTATGGATTTGTTGACAGCCTCTTGTAATTGTCAGATGACCGTATGTCGTTCAGTACCTCCTTTCTTTGTTCCTCCAATGTTCTCGTGTTTTCCTTCTCGGAGTTCTCCTTCCATGGCCTCGCAAATGAGGCAAACCCTGCAGCAAAGCAGACACCAGATAGAAGCGTTTTCCTTATTAATGATGTCATATTGAGCCTGCGCTGCCGAGATGAAGGGGTACTGTTGCTACTTGTGGTGGTGTGAAGGCTCCTGGATTCTGACGTCGTGGGGAAAAAGCAGGCCGCGCAACATCAATCCACCAAGCGCGGCACCCTTCCACTGCAAAACAGCAAGGCAATACATATTTGCCTCTCTAGGGAAACAGCATCTTAGACCCGGGCGCTGGTAACCACAGAGGAGTGCAGCCAACACAATGCTTGAGTCTCTTGTTGCGGGAATCCTCAACAGGTTTCTGGTGAGTAGAGGGGCTTATCGCTTCACAGTGACTTTAGAGATGGAGACGCTAACATTTCTTTCAGGGAAGTTACGTTGAGAACTTCGATCCTAAGCAGCTGAATATCGGCATATGGAACGGTGATGTCAAACTCAGGAATTTGAGGTTGAAGAAGGAGTCATTGGACAAGTTGGAGCTGCCGGTAGATGTTAGATTTGGTCACCTGGGCCAGCTCACCCTTCAGATCCCTTGGTCCAACTTGAAAGGAAAGCCAGTCAGGGTCTTTATTGAAGACGTCTATCTTCTTGCAGCTCCTATCACTCAGGATACCTTCGATCTTGAGGCAGAACTGAGAAGAGAGTTGTCGCTTAAGCTACAAAGGCTTGCTGATCTAGAGATGAGACAGAGAGCCAACCCAACCAATGCTATTTCTGACGAAGATGCTGCCAAGAACGAATCCTTCACTGAAAGTCTTATAACAAAGATTGTGGACAACTTACAGTTCCAAATCAAGAATATTCACATTAGGTATGAGGACATGAACAATGTGTTCACAGACAATCCCTACTCTATAGGTGTGACGTTGAAGGAGCTTTCCGCCATATCCAGTGACGAGAACTGGTCCCCAACATTTATATCTGTGGCAACCAACTTGACGCATAAGCTGTTGACATTGAAGTCCCTCTGTGCTTATTGGAACACGGACACGACATCAATCTACGCAGACGACCACGACCAGTTGCTTGAAAGGTTCAAGGACTCGTTAGCGTCTGATGGTATTAATGACGTAAGTGATACACAATTCATCTTGCGCCCTGTTACCGGCTCTGGACACTTGGCATTGAACAAGCTCGGCTCCACTGAAATCCAGCCTCACATCAAATTGGATGTGTTCTTTGAAGAATTCTGCGTTGAGCTGGACTCGCATCAGTATCGGGATTCCTTGTTCTCCGCGTCGAAATTCCACTGGTACCAGAAGACTCATAAATTCAAAAGGTTTAGACCGACAGTTCCAGTCAAAGGCCACGCAAAGGAGTGGTTTAAGTATGCAGCCGAAGCTGTCTTGAGTGAAATTCACGAGAGAAATTATCGCTGGAGCTGGGATTACCTTGCGCAGAGACGTGACAGCAGAAAAGCTTACATCGTTCTTTGGAAGAAAAAGCTCCTGCTCCCGGACATCACTCAAGAATTATCATCAAAGCAAGACGCCAGTGAGTTGGAGTCATTGGAAGAAAAGCTGCCATATGATGACATTAAGTTTTTCAGGTCTCTTGCAAGGATTGAACTCAGAAAGGAGCGGCTTGCCATCGCTGAGCAATCGCCTAATCAAGAGAAATCGAGACCACAGCAACAGTCTCGTGGGTGGTTCTCTGGTTGGTGGGCTGGTGCTCCTGCTGATGACGAAACCACTTCCCACGGGGATCTGAGGATGACGGATGAACAACGTCACGAATTTTATAGCGCTATTGAGTTCGATGAAAATCATGCCTTGACTGAGGCTGTCAACGTGCCAAAGGACCGTGTGAACTTTGAGCTGAATGCCCAGTTAAGGAAGGGTGGTTTGGCTATTAAGAATAGGTCGACAAAGAAGGACCTTGCAAACATTGTCTGGGAAGGATGCGCTGTCCAGCATTTCCAAAGACCAGATTCGTTTCTTTCAAACTTCAGTTTGCATGAGTTCAAGGTTGAAGATGGTACTGAAACCACTTTATACAAAAACATCGTCAGCGTTAAGCCGTTGGAGTCAGGTGAAGACCTGGATAATGATAATGAGCCATTCTTCAGGGTCTCATTTGAGAAGAACCCTCTTGATGGATCTGCAGACTCTGCTCTATTGGCCAAGTTGAGGAGTATGACAATCTTCTATCACGTTGGTTTTATTAATGAGATCATCAGGTTCTTTACTCCTCCGCGGGACCATCTTGAGACTATCAACACTATTATGAACGCTGCTGAGGCAACAGTTCAGGGTCTAACTGCTCAAACCAGAATGGGCCTTGAGGCGATATGGGAAGACCACAAAACAATCAATGCAAAGCTTGACCTTCAGGCTCCATTGATCATTCTTCCTTTAGATCCGAACTCTTGGACTTCCCCATGTGCTATCATCGATGCTGGTCATATAAGCGTGGTGAGCGATCTTGCTGATAAGGACAAGGCCAAAGAGATCAAGGCAATGACACCAGAAGAGTATGATGAGTTTGATGTGGAGGAACTGAAAACACTCATGTACGATAAGTTCACTCTGCATCTACAAGACACTCAGATGCTTGTCGGTCCAACAGTCAAGTCCACCATAGAGCAACTCCACTCCACCAAGGATAACGCTGCGCTCATTCTTGATAAGTTGGATATGAAGTTGTTAGTCGAGCTCTCTATCATTCCACGTGCTGCTAACCTTTCTAAAGTCAGGGCCACTGCCAGCTTACCGAACTTTGTTGCAGACATGAATGACTACCAGTACAAGATAATGATGCAACTGATTGATAAATGCATACCGAACTTTGGTGACGACGAGGAGGATGCAGATATTGACCTTGCTACACCGTTCCAGATAACTAGCACCACTGATGGCCAGGAATCCGACATAATCCCTTTCAAGGATGGCGAATCCGGAGAAGAGGACCTCTCTGCAGACGTCGTCGGAGATCAGCACCTATTCGAGCTATTTTTCAAGGTTGACAACATGAAGGTAGCTCTGAGCAAATGTACTGACGGGAAAACAATGTCTTCAGAAGCAATCGTGGATATTGTGGCTGAGAATTTTGCCCTTGAGTTCTTCAAAACATTGAAGGACATGAATGTGGACTTGACACTCGCCACATTCAACATTGAAGACTGGGTTAACAGTTCAGGTGAAGCAGAGTTCAAGAAGCTCATCTCGTCAAACAATTTCACTGAGGTAGAAGGTGTTGATCATCAAACAGACATCTTTCACTTGAAGTACCACAAATCTCAGCGTTTTGCCGAAGTGGACGGGAATGAGATTGAGATATATGATCAAGACGTCGACTTGCACCTTTCCGCCTTGAAGGCTGTTCTCACGCAAAAGAGTCTCTTGACTATATTGAACTTTGTCTTGACCACCTTCACGAACCCCAACCCTGCTGAGACCCCAGCCGATGCTTTACGCCACAATGACATCACAGAACTGAAGACTGCCCCAGAACAGATCCGCTGTAACATCAACCTTGAAGGCATCACTTTGGTGCTAAATGATGAGGGAATCAAGTTGGGTACTATACAACTGTCAACTGCTCTGTTTGATATATTGATCCTACCTGAAGCTATGAAGGTGCACGGTAAGTTAGGCGCTTTGACAGTGCATGATGAAGTAAACGAGGGTACTTCAAGAGACTCAGTTCTCAGAAAGCTCTTAAGTTTCGATGGAAATGAGCTGGCTGAATTTACATACCAGACGTTTGATCAGACATCCAGTGACGAGCCAGACTATGCCTCGAGCTTCACATTCAATGTGGGCTCTTTGAGAGTTAATTTTGTGGACGGTCCGTTGCACAATATATTCGACTACTTGAATAAGTTCCAAAGGATGAAAGCTTTATTTGACAGTGCCAGAGATGCAGCATTCAACAATCCAGTTGTTCAAGACCAACGAATGATGTTCGATGTTAATATCAAGACGCCCATAGTTGTGTTTCCGAAATTGGTTGACTTCAATAAAGACATCTATGACGATGTCACAATTTACCTGGGGGAGTTTACTGCTTCCAATGTGTTTATACATTCTGACGTTGGCCTGTTGAACAAGATAGCATTGCATCTTCATTCCACGAATCTCACTTCCTGCTTCCATACCAATGGAAGTGAGCAGCGTCTCAAGATCATTGATGACTTTGACGTAACGTTTGATATTGAAATGGTGGAAGAAGTAGCAGGTGACACCAGAATGACTGTTTCAGGCTCATCATCTCGTATCAATTCAGATTTGACTGAATCCCAGGTCTCATATCTCTACAATTTGTCACAGGTCATTCCGAAAGTCTTTGTATTCGATCATCTTCAGTCATTATCTGAAATCGAAGATGCTGCTTTGGATGCTAACACTGTGATTGCACCTGGCGCTGTCTACCATGCTGATAAGGGAGACGTTACTCCGAGAAGTGACTTTCCCGTGGTGACCAATCCTGACGGGCTAGGAGTTGACTTCAAGTTTGTAATTCCGGAGATCTCGTTGACTATTCACAACGAAAGTATGGATATAGACAGTCCAACTACACACGGGTTGTCTAAGTTCACACTTGAAGACATTGGCATGGAGTACTTGGAGAAGAATGATTCGCACTTTGAAGCTGGCCTGCATATTGGTGCGCTTCTTGCTGAAGATATTCGCATCATCAGGGATAACAAATTCACCGAGATTTTACCAAGATTTGGTGATGATAATTATCAGCTAATAGTGAAAGTGACCACTCATGGTCCTGCTGATGATAAGAACACTGTGGTGGCGGCAAATCTAAACAGCCCGAAGGTGATATTAGCATTGGATTATCTTTTTGCCTTGAAGGCGTTCGCAGATGCAGGATTGAGACTTCCTGCCGAGCTTGTTACTGACAGCGGCTCTAATGATGACGAAGCTGATGATTCTGACTCTGATGATGGTGCAGTTCATCAATTGCTGGAAGCGACGCAGTCTGCTCCTCCGAGACAGCTGGAATTTTCGATCAATGTTGTTGACACATCCTTGATTCTATTGGCCGATCCTACGTCAGTTAATTCTGAGGCCATTGTTTTCAAGATAGAGCAGCTCCTTGCATCTCAGCAGAACATCATGACGACCAGTGCCAATAACGTTAGCATGTTCTTGTGCAAGATGGACAATCCATTCGACACGAGATTGAAGATCATTGACGACTTTTCCGCTTCCTTCACGCTTGACGACAGGAAGAGTACTGCTGAGAACCACCTCACGAATATAAAGGCTGCGCTGGAACCAGTCATGATGAGAGTCTCTTTGGGCGATATCAAGTTGGCACTGTCCATTTTCAACAAAGCGATGGAGCTTGCTGAGCAGAATGGTCTGGTGGAACAGTCTGTGAGAGAAAATGAGGAGGAAGTGACGTACACAAATTTCACTGAGGAGTTCAAGCGCAGAATCTCTAAATTTGCTCCAAGTATTGTGACATCACTCTCTGGTCGGCACTCTAGACGCACACCGATGCGAAACACCGAATTAGTCATCAAAGCAGAGTGCTTTACTGCCGATATTGAAGGATTCCGTTTGGTCCTGATTGGTAATGTCAACGAGCTTCCTGCATTGGACATCTCGGTGAAGCCTTTCCAGGTTACTGCCAAAAACTGGTCCACAGACCTAGAGGCTGATACTAACATAGAGTCATCCATTAATATCTTTAATTACTCCAAGTCATCATGGGAGCCTCTTGTTGAACCATGGCCATTCACTGTCCATGTTTCCCAGGTGAATGACCGCAAGCCCAAGCTCGTTGTTGACTTTATTGGAAGGAAGACTGTCGAGGCGACGCTGTCATCTCGCTCAATTGCATTGTTGTCTCAAATCATGTCTACCATCTCCAGTCAAGATGACGTTCAACCTCGTGGAGCTTTGAAGCCCTACACAATATGCAATCAGACAGGATATGATATCAATGTGTGGATTGATTCGCAAGAGGCTCATTCAAAGGTGACCACCATAAAGGATGGGGCTGTGATACCCTGGGAGTTCGAGGATTGGCGCAAAGTGCGTGAAAATCTGGGAACAGACAACCAAAAGGATATCCTTGGTGTCGAGCTTATCGGCTCTGGTTATGACCATGTTAGCAGTATTCCAGTTTCAGGTGAAGGGGAGGACGTGTACATGTTGACCCCATCTGTCGAAGGCGGATATCACAACAGAATTGTTGCAGCTATAAGTTTGGGGGATGACTATGTGAAAACTGTCACTTTGAGATCCACTATTGTGATTGAAAACAAGACACAAGTAAACGTCTTGGTGAAGTCAAAGAAGGAGTACAAAGTCTTGGCCGGTCAATCCAGGGCACTCCCAATTGACGAAGTCTACGAGGGCACCTTCGCCCTCAAGCCTGACATTCAGGTGCCATTTGGCTGGTCAGAGAACACTTTGTACTGGAAACGGATAGCTTCTTCCCACATGTCAATCAAATGTCCATCTTCTGATCCAGCTGATGCGACATGCTTCTATTTCCAAGCTGAAGCTACACCTGTTACCGAACCTCTTGCCAAAGTTTACCCACTAATGAACATTGTTATATCTGCACCTCTGGAGATCGAAAATCTTTTGCCATTTGATCTCTCATACAGATTATATGACAGAAGCTCTAAGCGTGATTGGAGAAACTCGCTCAAAAAGGGTACAAGCAGTCCTGTTCATGTGGTTAAACTGGAATACTTCTTGCTGCTAAGCGTACTTCCGAAAGATTCTGGATTTGCAAAGAGTGACTTTGCAATCATAAATGCTCCCGCGAACAGTGAGTTCAAGAGGGAGACTAGATTGTGCCTGAAACATGACGATGGACAGATCTTGAATCTTGGTATCCGGTACCATACTGCTAAGGGTCATAGTGCCGGGTTGAAGGTGTCTATCTTTTCACCATACATTATCTTGAATCGTACCACACGTGACCTCTACATCAGTGAGAAGTACAACGTTCTTCAATCGAAGGTCTCAGTTGGAGGTGACATGCTGAAAAGCACCGAGCCAAAGATGTTTTCTTTTGCGCAAGAGGGAGATGTGCGATCCAGAGCACTGGTTGGTTCTGGTGACTCTAACTGGAGCAAGCCTATCAGTTTCCAAAATATTGGCCAGAAGGGTCAAGTGGATGTCAAGCTGAATGATAGGAAGACCGAGTCAAACTTGGGGGTTGAGGTTGAGGAAGGCGAGGGTAAATATAAGGTCACCAAGGTTGTGACATTTACTCCTCGACACCTCATCAGAAATAGCTACAAGGATGACATTGAGTGCATGGTTGTGGGGACCTCAGCTACGTTCCGTCTTGCACCCGGCAAAGTCAAGGCTTTGTACTCCCTACCGCTCGTCGACAAGAAGCAGGTCCAAATCCGTTTCCTGGGTGGGAACTCACAGTGGACATCCCCATTCAATGTTAAGGACATTGGGCTGATCTACTTGAAGGCTGTTGATCACAGCCACAATATCAACTTGCTTAAGGTTGACGTCATTCTGGAAGGTGCATCGTTGTTCATTGATGTTGCCGACGCAGATCAGCATTGGCCATACTCTATCCGAAATTTCAGTGAGCACGAGTTCCTGTTCTATCAGAGCAATCCAAACGTCAACGAAAATGACGAGGTTGTTGGTGTATCTGATAAGAGTTTCAAGCCATTGTTTTACCGTGTTCCACCGAAGAGTGTGATGCCATATGCGTGGGACTACCCAGGAGCCTCCTTCAAGGAGCTAGTTCTACGAGTTGGAGGCCGTGAGAGACATATACAAATTGCGGAGATTGGTAACTTGCGCCCGATGAAGATTTCAAACACTTCATCTATCGTTGACTTGAACGTGATTGCCGATGGTCCGACGCAGACACTTGTGATTACGAACTATGATCCTCAGATGAGCCTCTATAAGCTGAGCAGCAAGGGACAAATGGAGGGATCATCGACATCTCTAGACAGCTCTGCTGAAAAGTTCAAGATTGCTGAGGGAGACTCTGACATTACAACCCAGGTCCGTCTGAAGTTTGAAGGGTTCGGTATATCACTTGTGAATACTCGTCTGCAGGAGCTATGCTATATAACGGCCAAGGGTATTGAGCTCCGATGCAATGACTCCGAAACATACCAAACGGTCAGCTGGAAGTTAAAGTGGTTACAGATTGACAATCAACTGTTTGGTGGAGTGTTCCCCATCATCTTGTATCCAACGGTGATCCCTCAGTCCACCAAGGAGATGAACAACCATCCTGCTTTCTCTGGATCAATTTCCAAAGTGAAAGATGATAGCCATGGCGTCACATACATCAAATACGCGACATTATTGCTGCAAGAGATGTCTTTGGAAGTTGATGAGGATTTCTTGTTCGCATTGCTCGACTTCATCAAAATTCCGGGTGCGTCTTGGTCTGCTGCTGCTCCAGATCGGCTGTGTGATCAGATCATCACACTGCCTGAGCCGTCCGCAGATTCAATGCCAAGTGACGTATACTTTGAGGCATTGCACTTGCAGCCCATTCAGTTGAACTTGTCATTTGTGCGCACTGAGCACCTGAATGTCGAAGAGGATTCCCAGCCACAGACTACGTTGTTATTCTTTGTGAACATCTTGACTATGGCGCTTGGAAACATCAATGAAGCTCCGATACGACTCAATGCACTGCTTATTGAGAACATTAGAGTCCCTGTCTCTGTGTTGCAGCAGCATATACAGGCACACTATGGTCAGGCATTCATGTCTCAGATCCATCGTGTTATTGGCTCAGCCGATGTGATTGGAAACCCTGTGGGTTTATTCAACAACATCAGTTCAGGCGTCATGGACATCTTCTATGAGCCATATCTCGGTCTAGTTATGAATGATCGTCCTCAAGAGCTAGGGATCGGTCTTGCAAAGGGAGGTTTGAGTTTCCTGAAGAAATCTGTCTTTGGATTCTCTGACAGTTTCGCCAAGATTAGTGGTTCGATTGCCAAGGGATTGACCATTGCGACCATGGATCGTGAATTCCAAGAGCGCCGTCGTATGCAACAGAGACGAAACAGGCCGAATCATAGTCTCGCAGGCTTCACCTCGGGTGCCTACTCTTTCTACGAAGGCATTTCAAGTGGTCTCTCGGGCGTTGCCCTTGCCCCCGTTGCAGGTGCCAATCAAGATGGTACTTCCGGGTTCTTGAAAGGTTTGGGTAAAGGTTTAATTGGGTTGCCAACCAAGACTGCCATTGGTGTGTTTGACATGGTGAACTACGTGAGCGAGGGCATCAGGAACACCACAACGGCGTTTGATGCCGAAGGATTGAACAAACTGCGTTTACCTCGTCACATTGGCCGTGATTCTATTATTGGTACATTTAACGAGCGCGAGGCCCAGGGCCAGTACTGGCTCAAATCTGCCGCTGGTGGACAGTATATCTCCGATTCCTACGTTGCGCATGTTGTGCTTCCGGGCGATGAAATGGCGGTGATTGTGACTTTTAAGCGGTTGTTGATGGTGTCGACTGCGACTTTGGAGGTGAAATGGGTGCTGAACTTTGATGAGATCAACTCGATCACACAGGAGAATAGTGGCCTCAAGATTGGTCTCGAAGGTTCTCGGCAGGGTCCGTTTATTCCGATTCCGCATGTCGAGTCCCGGAGGTTCTTGTACCAGAAAATTGGCATCGCGGTGAATCAGTACAACAAGCACTGTCAAGTGGTGCTCTGAACCATCTACGTTTGTATATTATTATTTGTGCTCATCAGAGAATATGTTTGTAGTTTCGCCAGCTCTCTTGGGCAGCGAGGCCATGAACTTTGTAGCCGTTTCCTTCTTTTCGGATTGCATCTGCAATGTACCCACAGAGATGGAGCCCCCAGCAGCCTGTGCCATAAGCTTTTCACCTACTATTGTGAACTCCCCTGGTGTTAAGCCGAGGTCTTCTTGCCTACTGATATCCGAGAGTATCACCCTTCTCCATTCGTGCAGCTGTGGTTTCCTTCTCCGTTTCACGTTGATCTCCTTGAAAGTATACAGTGGTCCCAGTGTATTGTACTGCCTCACTATATGCTCAGCATGGTCATTCCAGTTTATTTGGCTCATCTGTGGGGTGATCTTGGAGGCGTACGAGTATTGGTACTTTGGCGTGAACGGAGAAGGGTTCTTGTATGCCCCTGATTCTATAACTTCTGCAAGCAGTGCTGCACCTTCTATGGCACACCTGGACTTGAGTGAGTCAAGGGTCTCGTCTGGGGCGATGGTTATGCCTTCCCTCTGTGCCACGATGGCGCCCCTATCGAATTCTGTAGGATGTAGTGTCTGCACGGTGACCCCAGTGGTGTCATCGTTGTTAAGGAGGGCAAACTGAAGGGGACTTGCACCAGAATACCTCGGCAGCAGAGATGGATGGACATTCAGTGAGTATTGCACGGAATTGAGAAAGGAACTTGGAATCAACTTCCCATATGAGACTGCAATGGCCATGGAGTACCCTCGTGACACGAGCGCCTCGATTTGTGCGTTGGACTCTGCCCTGACAACGGGAACACCCAGCGACTCTGCCACACGCGCTATGGGCACGTCAGTCAGGGTTTTGAGATCCCTGCCCGTGTGCTTTGGGTGCTTTGCTATCACGTCGAGGGATGCGATGAGCCCGCGTTCTCGGAGCGTCAGCACCGAACGCAGCGAGGCAACGCTGAAGTCATCCGAGCCAAAGAAGGCGATATGCAAGGGCCGTGTTTTCGAGCTCATTGCTCTCCGGAGAGGGCATTGTATCCCCCTAATCGTCTTCATCCTCTTTCGTGGTTTCTAGCCGATGCACACTGTTTTTGTCACATCAACAAATGCGCGTCGGGAAACTGACGTCGACATCACCGAGACACAACTAGTGAGCGGCCCAAGAAACATGCACAGGGCGGTGACAGTGGCTGCGTGCACGGTTGTGGGCATCACTGCGGGGACGTTGTACCTCTTCTCTGCCTGGGGCCCGCAGCTGGCGCACCGGCTGCGCTACACGGGCACACAGCTCGCGTTCATCGCGTTTGCAGGCTCGCTCGGCGTCGCTCTCAGTGGGGTCCCCGGGGGGTTCCTCGTGGATCGGTCACTGGCACAGGCAACGGCACTCGGTGGGCTGCTCATCGGTAGTGGGTATGCCGGGCTCGCGTGGCAGTTCAGCGCCGGGGCTCCCAGCGTGGCCATCAGCGCTGCCCTCGCGTGCCTCGTGGGGGTGGGCTCAACGCTTGTCAACTCGTCGATGCTCAAGTGCGCTGCCCTGAGCTTCCCGCACCACAGGGGACTGGCAACCAGCTTCCCAATCGCGACGTACGGCCTGAGTGCCTTCGCGTACTCCATCGTGGGCCATTGGCTCTTTGGTGCAGATACCCAACGGTTCCTGCAATTTATGGGCTTGTCAACGGCAGTGATCTGTGCCATGGGGCTTCCCGTTGTCTATTACGCAGAGAAAGGCCCTGTACCCGAGCATGTAATTGAACTAAGGGCAAACGATTCCAGTGATGAACCCACTGGTGAGAAGCTGGACAAGTCTGCTGTTCTGCGCAGCTCTCGCTTCTGGATCCTCCTGACCCTCCTGGGACTGCTCGCAGGACTTGGACAACTGTACATATACTCATGCGGATCGATGGTCAAGTCTCTGCTGGTCACAGAAGATGAGCATGCAGTGGTACATGGCCAGTCGTTCCAGGTGTCGCTTCTCTCCATCTGCAACTGTGCTGGCCGTCTACTCTGCGGTGCAACGGGTGATTTGCTTTCCAACCAGCTCCACCAGCAGCGCAGCTGGGTTGTATTCGTGCCGGCATTTGTGCTTTTGATCGTGCAGATTAGCAGCTACAGAACATCAAGCTACAGTCACATGTGGCTTGCCTCCGCCCTAAACGGTGCTGGTTATGGCTTTGCGTGGAGTTCCATCCCACAGATCCTCATTGAATTCTTTGGAGTGGAACCCTTTTCATTTTCATGGGGTTTCATTCAAATAGGAACCATTCTGCCCACTTTCCTCTTCACCCACCTCTTTGGTGCCATCTATGACTCGAACACACACACAGATGAGACCACGGGTGCCAAAGTCTGCACCAAGGGTAATGCGTGCTACAACCGCTCCTTCCTCATCTCCAGCGCTTTTGCGCTCATATCGGTGCTACTAGCCGCATGGATAAACCTGAGACCATACATACAACAGAAATACCAAAGTCTGGCATGAATTGGGGTCTATTTATCAGAATGTATATCATGTATCCATTAGAGAGCATCGACGATTACGTAATATCGCTGTAATCATAATGGTGGGAGCACGACGTTACCTGCAGGGCTCCGTCGCTTTGTGGCTCAATGTATACATTCGATCTAATTGACAACCTCAGTCCATCCCACTCTACTGGGCCATGTCTCAGTATATCCCCTCACACAAGAGATTTTCGTCTCGGAAACACACAGAGAAGATCATGAGCAGCAAAGAAGAGCTGGAAACCCGCCAAAGACGATTCAACATTGCACGACCTGACACAGGGTATGGGTTGATAAGTCGCGGCGAAGATGACAGACTACAGCGCGATCCGGAGGCCAGAAGGATTTTCTTTGACACGATACGCAATGAGTTCTCAGATGCCTTCGCCGAGCCCGACTATGAATCTTTGGCCGTGTCGATAAGGAACTTGTCCGTGGAGGAGAAGAACACTGGGGAGAATGAACAGATATCCAAAGTGTTGATGTCATTGAGTATGTCGAATTCCAGATACAAATCTCTTTGCTAACAACGTGAAAGGAAAGTTGAGAGAAGCGCTCTTGAATGCCGAACCTGATGATTTCTCCAGATCCGTCTTTTTATTCTCCTTGCGAGTCTCTGCCAGGCTAGGGAATCACCAAAGTTACATCCCTTCAATCAACTACCTCTTGACAAACAAGAACATTATGAACAGATCGGAGCTTGGTGAGGTTGCTAACATATATGTATTGCATCTCTCGCATTTCAACAACGATAACCAACAGGCATTGGAGGCCTACTTCCAGTATGCGCCTGATGATCTCAAGTTGGGACAGGTTTTACAGGCATGGAGAACAAAAGACTACTTCCGATGGTTAGAACTGCTCTACACTGAAAAGGACGTTGCCAGGCGCAGGGTCATGGCTTACGGTGAGCCCGCCATTGTTGCCTACGCGATAGGATGTATCCAGAAGGCATACTTCAGGCTTCCGAGATCATACTTCAAAAAAGTCTTCCACACTGATCTGGAAACATTGAAGAAAAAGTACACGTGTAACTGGGAGGTCTCAGAGGACACTGTGATCATAAGAGAGAGGAGATGATTGAATAGCGTAAAATAGCACTAATCTTATGATCTGTCTGTATTGGGTAATTTTCGCTCAGTCCTCTGGGCTTATAGCTAGCTACTACACCTGAATAATTGCTTCGATTCATCGGGACATTTAGTAGACGACTGCCTGCTTCTTCGATATACCAGTTGTCACGCATCAGCATATACCATGGAGTCCTTTCAAGCTATCGAGAAGATCAACTCAACGCCCAATCTGTCCGCTAAGCACTTCCAGGATGGTACCATCAACCTGGCCAATGTCATTGAAGAGGTTAACTACCTAAAGTCACAGGTGAGTATCACCAATACCAATGCTGTCTCTTTGATACTAACGCCCCCATAGATTACCAACATAAGGCAAGAGCTTGCTGATTTTCTCTCTGGGTTAGCCACCATAGTACCAGGGACGAAACGTGAGTTGTGTACCGTAATGGTCCTCTGTTTCACAAGCACTAACACAACAAAACTAGCTTCCCAGGTGTTTGAAGATAACGTCCAACGTGCTACCACACTACAAAAGACATTGGACGACTACATTCAGCGGTATAAGAAACTTTTGCCTCTCATGGAGTTGGTGCAAAGGGAACTGGGCACGAACCCACCAGATAAGCAGGACCCATCGATCAAACCGTCAACGGCCATGGGAAGCGCGGGTTCAGCATCCGCAGTTGCAGCAGCTGCCGCACAGAAGAAGCAAAGAAAGCGATCGTATACAAAGAGGCCAAACACAGGTGGCACACCAGGATACCAACGGACGATACCAGAGACTGATGGGAGCGAATCGCAGCCGATCCTATTGTAATCAAACTGCTGTGATATCAGACTTCGGTCATGTAATTGTGTTGTATCACAGATATCGGAGTGTATAAGTAGCCTCTCTCACAGCTTGAGTTCCTTCTGGATATCCTTGATGGCGCTTGCCAGCACTACAGGATCCACGCCTTCATCGCAAAGTGAAACGGCTGCCTTCACAGTTTGAGGGTCAACCTGCAGACCTAACAGGTCGCTCAATTGCACCAAAAGCCTAGTAGCATCGTTCTCCATTTGATATCTCCTGTTCCTGAATTGCTCGTTCCGTATTTTCGCATCGTGTAAAGAAGTACCAAATTTGTCTCCACAAAATTTCCAGCACGAGGGACATGCTGTCGTACACACTGCTCTTCGTGGCGCTTTTTGCGCTCTGCAAGGCTCTGCAGGATGACATTGTGTCTTCCTATGAGAAGGCCTCGAAAGAATCGCTGTTGTGGGGCGCCTATAGACCAAATGCCTATTTCGGAGTGAGACCACGTATCCCCCACTCGCTTCTCAGTGGACTCTTTTGGTTCAATGCCGATGATGTACAAAACATTCACAAGATTAGACACTACTGTGACCAGAATCTAGACTTCCAAGGGTTTGGCTGGGAGAGATACGATCCTCGTTTCGGTGGGCACCAGGTGATGAGAGACAATGAGGCTGGCATTGACATCTCCACGGATTTTGTAAAGACAGACGACGGTAACTGGGCATCAAGAGTCAAAGGTGTTCCAAGGCCGGGATTTGAGAAGAAATCCACGAGCATTGTCTTCTACACTGCCCTAGAAGGTGCTGATTCTGTGTTAACGTCCGCCTCAGGCCGGAGACCTGATGGGTTCAATGCCGGTGAAGAGATCATACTCTTTGGTCAGTCACTGGAGCTTGGAGCTTTTGAAATCAATATAAACGATGGTCCATCCACTAATAAGCACAAAAGAGTGAAGAAAGCTAACCTTCTTGAGTCAAATATGGACCCAAGTAAAACTCGCCATATCTCCATGAACGTTCCCGATGACAATGCCTGGAGAATAACCGACATCTTCGGGGTTTTGATGCAGGACTCTGTGAAGGACCTTTCAGAGAAGCACCATAATACCCAAGTGGCTCCACACCCAGCATCGTTAGTTGTGTTGAGAGATCTCAATGGTTTCCAAGGGAACTTACACATGGTACAGAAGATATTCACTGGTGCCTTTGAGTTCGATTTCATATTCAACTCGGAGAAGTCATCGCAAAAGATCACTGCAGACACGATTGGGCGGTTGATTGAGTCTACTGAGACCAAGTTCAACCGGAAATTTGCACAGGCATTTGATCTGCAAGAGCCATTCAACACAGCAGAATATGAGGATTTTGCCAAACAGACACTTGCCAACCTTCTTGGTGGTATTGGTTATTATCATGGTGATCACCTGGTTGACCGTCACTCGCAACTGGATGAGGAAACGTATGATCAGATTGAGCTTGATGGCAAGATTGAAGGACCAACAGAACTGTTCACGTCGTGCCCAAGCAGAACTTTCTTCCCTCGAGGCTTCTACTGGGATGAAGGCTTCCACCTGATTCCTATGCTTGATTATGATGTTGATCTCACTCTAGAAATCCTAAAGAGTTGGTTTAACCTTATTGATGAGGACGGTTGGATTGCGAGAGAACAGATACTGGGTCCTGAAGCTAGATCTAAAGTTCCTGCGGAATTTCAGGTTCAGAGTCCAAAGATTGCCAACCCCCCAACTTTGATGCTTGTTTTTGTCGACTTGTTAAACAGGGCCAAGCAAGCCAGCGAAGATGCTGGATTCGGTACAGCACAGGAAGAAGCTCAACAAGTTTTGGAGTACGGTGACTTTGAGTTCACAGATATTTCAGATGCTCACATCAAGCACCCAGAGCTGCTGATTGACTATGCGGAGAAGATTTATCCAAAACTTGAGCTTCACTACCAATGGTTCAGAAAAACTCAAAAGGGCGAGCTTGATGAGTTCGGCCGTGAGCCGTACTCACCGAATGAGGCATACAGATGGAGTGGCCGTACTTACTCACACTGTCTCCCATCCGGTCTTGATGACTATCCAAGAGCGCCAATACCGGATGTTGCGGAGCTCAATGTCGACCTGATCAGTTGGATTGGTATCATGACCAGATCCATGAGACAGATTGCTGAGCTTCTTGGTAAAAAAGATGACACAGTGAGGTACCAGAAGATTGAAAATGACATCAGAAGAAACATTGATGATTTGCATTGGTCAGAGGACGACAAGACGTACTGCGATGTCTCTGTTGACAACAGTGATGAGGACACATTCTTCTGTTATAAAGGATATATATCCCTTTTCCCATTCCTTTTGAAGCAATTGGAGCCAGGTAATGACCACCTGAAACATATCATTGATCTGTTGAGTGATCCAGAGGAGCTTTTCACACCATATGGTGTCAGATCACTGTCAAAGAAGGATGCGAAGTACAAAACGGGAGAGGATTACTGGAGATCTCCAATATGGTACAACATCAACTATCTGGTCCTTGATTCACTCAGGTATTATGGGTCTGGCGAAAACGGTGCTCTGCTTGAGAGCTCCACGAAAGGCCTCGCCAATGAGACTTACCAAAAGCTCAGAGTTGGCCTGGTGGATAACGCCATGAAGAACTGGAAAGAAACCGGCTATCTCTTTGAGCAATATAACGACATTACTGGTGAAGGACAGAGAGCCAAGCATTTCAGCGGCTGGACTGCGCTGGTCACATCGATAATGAACATGCCGGCCTCTTTGTGATACTAGGGCGGTTGTTACGGTGGTGATTACCTAAGCTGGTATAGTCCATACCATCGGACTCCAGGCTCTCCTCTCGTTGAGGTACTTGCCCTCTGGCTTCCTTTCGTACGTGTGGTCACTCCGTGGCACCGGCTACGCTTGGTACTTAACCCCTCGTGACCCCTGATTATTCTAATTAGCTTAATACATCATCGTTTATTACCTACATTGGTCCGTACAAGAACTACGAGAAGTTCTCACAGCTATCGATCTCGCTTGTATCGATCCCGCTATATCAACTATCCTACAGCGGTATGTATAAATTGAGGTCGATCGCCTGGTTTTCGCAGACAACGTAGAAAAGACAGACAAACACAGCACAATCATAATGCCCAGGGCGGTTAGGAAGAAAGCAGCTGAACGCAAGAAGGACAACAGTACATCGATACCTGAAGATCTTATGTGGGCAAAGCCCTAACATTAGGCCCTGATTGTCCCGATGGTCCCGATCTTAGCTCGCCCGAACAAGTCATCTTGGACTATCTGAAGAAACAATACCGTCCTTACTCAACCAACGACATCATTCAAAACCTCCATGGCGAGTTTTCTAAGGGAGTGGTGCAGAAGGCGCTAGAAGGTCTTGCATCTAAGGAATTGATAGTCTCCAAATTGTTCGGGAAAGTGTTGGTGACTTCTGCAGCCCAGATCGAAACAGTAAGTGTGGCAAACGTAAAGAAAATCTGAAGCTAACCAGTCAGGATAGTAGCGAGGATGTGACATGCTATCCAGAACTCTTAGTTCAGGTTACTGAGGAACTTGATGAGAAAGAAACTATCATCATGAAGCACCAAGAAGACTTGAAGGAGGTTCAAAGATATCCCAGTGACAAGGTCTTTGATGAGCAGATTGGCTTGCTTCAAGCTGAGGTAGAAGTTCTTGAGCGACGAATAACACGGGCCTCCTCAAAGAAAGCACTCTGCACTGAGTCCGTGGAGAATATCAAGAGTATCACAGTCGCAATCACTAAAGAAACTGACAAGAGGCAAAAGACCGTAAGTTTCTGGCATGGGAAGGAACGACAAACACTGACAGGACAGTACAAGAATCTCATGAAATATCTCAGCGAGTTTGTTGATCCACAGTCATTGATTGTAAGTACCTACAGAAATGACCACTTTTCCGCTTTGCTAACAGTACAAAGAACGAGCTGGGTCTGGAGGAACCGGCAGTTGTCTAGCTCTGAAATTCCTGACACTTACCCGCCCCTTTAAAGCTTTAATCTCGCTGCTCCACGCTTCGTTATCAGCCAAACGTAATTGGGGCCATGCGCTTTGAAATTGCTGACCAGTAACCCCAGTTCAGCAGAAGGATACTCTAATATACACTGTTCTAGTATCACTGTTCCATACATCATCAAGAGTAATGACGAGGTAATTAATACCTACGGTCCAGCGGAGATCTTCGACACATGAACAGCCAGCACTTCGTCCCGAAGGGGAAGAGCTGCATGACATCATAGTGAAGGCATAGCGTTGCCCCAAAGCGTAAAACTCCCCATCAGTTCCAGCAGAGGCGGGTCCGCTTGTTCATCTCGTTTTTGGTGTCGCGCTGGGTCTTGTCCAAATGAGGTGAATTCCTGCAGATCCATCATGCATGATGGCCCTGCACCTCACCCGATTAGGAAATGTTGTTGATGCGTGGTATATGGCTAAAAAGCACTCTATAGCATCTTGATTATAGCTGCTTACCCCAATATGATTCAATCTGTACATCGTATGTCTTTTTTAAGAGTCTTTTGAATCCCATAGCAGGTATATGGTCCCAAAACCAGCTCTGAGGGAGCTGGGGGCTATCTCCATTTAGTGAGATATGTTTGGAACAGCTTGGGCGGAAAAACATACGGCCTGGTAATGTCTATTCCATTAATTGTTGGGCAGCTTAGCAAAGTATGTTTCAAGGATCTGTGCCTCAAGATGGGATCATGACGCGCAGCGTGGTTCAGTAGGCACCAAGCCATCATCTGCATGATGCCACATATACATATGCATAATAATGCAATATAAGTCCCAAACTGGCAAGAGCCAACTTTCGAGCTGGAAGTGCCCACGCTCACATCATTTCCTCCCTTAGCTACGGGGAAGCCCACAAGCCAGCCTTTGAATTGCGGTTGAACCAACCACCGGCAATGCGCTCTGTATATAAGACCCCATGAGACCCCCGTGCTGGAGGCGTTTCCTCTTGTCTTGGCTCGCATATTTCACCCACACTCCTTTGGACTATTCTCTTCCACGCTTGGTATCACTCATTTTACACCAGACAAGTCATTCTTTACCCAAAGTCCCACTGAAGTATCATACCATGCAGCTTATCTCATTCCTTTTCTCTTTGAGTCTCGTCCAGCAGGTTCTGGCTGCTCCAATTGTTGTCACCAGAATGCACACTGCTGAGGCCGTGACTGTGACCGATACATACACCACTGTCACCAACTTTCACACCGCCCCAACAGTTGAGATTCTGGTGAGCGATGGCGTTTCTTACACCTTCACGTTGACGGATTACACAAACGCTGAGCCAACCACGTTCACGTCAGTGGTGAACAAAGCCGTTTCATCTGCTGACACCAGCAAGACCACCACCACGTTATCACCGACAACTCCTGCTGATCTATCTTCGCAGGCCATTCCTGCTAGCGTCGCTGAGACCACTCAGGTTGCTGTCACGACTGCTGCTGAAACCAACCAGGCCACTTCGACTCTTCAAGCTGTTGTCAGCGATGAGGTTGAGGATACTACTGCCGATCAGACTACTGCCGACCAGACTACTGCCGACCAGACGACTCAGGTAGCTCAGACGACTCAGGTAGCTCAGACGACTCAGGTGGCTCAGACGACTCAGGCAGCTCAGACAACTCAGGCCGATCAGACGACTCAGGCCGATCAGACGACTCAGGCCGATCAGACAACTCAGGCCGATCAGGCAACTCAGGCCGATCAGACAACTCAGGCTACTACTACTCAGGACCGTGTCACTGTCACTCCATCATTGGCCACTGTGGCTGCCACTGGGGCGCCAAATGTCACCCCTACTTCTGCTACCCCTGCTTCCGACGCCATTGGTGTCCCAACTGCCATCGTTTACTCCCCTTACAATGATGATGGTACCTGCAAGGACTACGACACTGTTTTGGGCGATTTGAATATCATCAAGAGCGCTGGTATTCCAACCATTCGTCTCTATGGTACTGACTGTGGTTCGTTCAACACTGTTGAGCCAGCTGCTGTTGCAGTTGGCTTGAAGGTCAACCAAGGTTTCTGGATTACCTCGGCTGGTGTCGATTCCATTGATGATGGTGTCTCTGAGCTCATATCTTGGGCTAGCGCAAACACTTGGGATGTATTTGAATTCATCACTGTCGGCAATGAAGCTATTCTTGCCGGATACTGCACTCCTGATGAACTCGTTGCCAAGATCCAGTCAGTCAAAGCCCTGCTAGTCGCTGGAGGGTACACGGGTAAGATTACCACTGCTGAGCCACCTGTGATCTTCCAGAACTATCCAAACTTTTGCAACGATGCTGACATTGACTTTGTTGGTGTGAACCCACACTCTTACTTTGACACATATTCTTCTGCTGCCTCCTCCGGTACCTTCGTGAAGGGCCAAGTCGACATTGTTGCCGCTATTTGCGACAAGCCAATATTCGTTACCGAGACTGGCTATCCATCTGCTGGTGACATCAACGGTGGTAACGTTCCATCATTAGAGAACCAGAAGATCGCCATTACTGCCATCCTGCAGGAAATGGGCAATGACGTGACGATTTTGTCCACGTTTAATGACTATTGGAAGAACCCGGGTCCTTATGGTATCGAGCAGTCTTTTGGCGCCATCCAATTGTGGACATGATAGGACGCCTGTCCCACCTGCATTGTTTCATTGGACTTCAAGTCCGCCATTTCGTTTATTTCGCTGTTATGAATTTTTAATGTTTCCTCTATAGACCTTTTGTGTAGTTATCAACTTTCTGTTATCACAGTACTTGAAAGAGAGTCGCGAGAGACTTTTTTTGACTTTTTTGGGGTTTTCTCCAACGAAGATCGGAAGATTTGAATGAAGTGTCTAATCCAAGCACATGAGCAAAAAAAAAATCGTATTCTATAATACCAATACACAAGTAGTTATACACCTTTCTGTATCTCCCGATTCACTTAGTAGGACGCTCACTTACGACTCTTTTCCTCTAGGTTTATTACAAATGTCAGGTTGGACAGTTTTCCAGGTTCTCCATGTGGCAGGCCCTCAGGCAGCAGTCTAATACCGCAGTAGTTGGATTGCCCAGATTGGGTAATTGTCCAAAAACGCGTGTTTTTGAGCATTTTTGCTCTGCTTGACTCCACTTTTCTACGCCCAAAACGCATGTCTTCAAGACTTCGTGGCCAAGTTGGTTAAGGCGCACGACTGTTAATCGTGAGATCGTGAGTTCAACCCTCACCGAGGTCGTTTTTTCAAACAATTATTTGTCGTCACGTGTATGATCACGTGATACATCAATGTATTGTAATGATCTCAACATCGGCCAGTTCAGCACGTTACAGTACTGAATTGGACAAAAAGATCACAATTTTATAAGTTCAAGTACAGTTTACAGGGCTGGACTTGTTCGGCAGTTCTCACCGCAAATAACCTGTTTCAAGCAATGAGCGTCTCAGAACTCGAGCTCACCGAGACTGAGCTGTTGGCAAGGCACAAGAAGGAAACAAAGGACCTGATCGCCACGGTAACTGGCCTGAAGAAGCAGGCTACAAAGTCAAAGCGAAAAGAGGTAAACAAGAAGTGCCTTGAACTCGAGCTTGATTTGAAAGAGAAGCACGAGAAGGAAGTGAAGGTCAGTAACTCTGGTCTATGTGGTTTAAGCTTCAGCTAACGTGAAATGGCAGGAGTTTAGAATATGGAGTGGCGCCGTGGACGAAGAGGATGAAATCACACCTCAGATGCTGTTGGCCCAGCTAGAGATTGAGCAAAAGGAGATACCAGAAGCATCGCCGGTGGATAAACAGCAAGAACAGCAGCCTAAACAGAAGCGGAACAGGCAGAAGGAGAGGCTTGAGAGGCGCCAGGCAGATATTGATAAAAAGAGGGCCGAAGCTGAAGCTGAGGCAGCTGAACAGCCGAATTTGAAGGAGATTGAGCAGGAGCAAATCGATCGACTCTGCAATTTGAACAGCCTTGTTCAATTCGACATACAGCCCGATGGTAACTGTCTGTTCTCCTCAATCGCAGACCAACTATCTACTCGCCAAGGCATCACTGCCTCAGTTCAAGAGTTGAGAACTAAATCCGCCAACCATATTAGAGCAAACCCAGAAACGTTTACGCCATATCTGTTTGATGAAGAGACAATGACTGTCAAAGATATCAACGATTACACCGAAAAGATGGAGAAGACATCGGCCTGGGGTTCGGATTTGGAGATCCTGGCCCTGGCCAAAGAGTATAACTGTCCTATCAGTGTGATGATGAGCGGGAGGTCAACGCTGAAGATCAACGAAGAAGGACACGGTGAGGAACTTAAACTTGTCTACTACAATCACAGTTATGCACTTGGTGAGCATTACAACTCTCTCCATGACGCGAATTGAAATTTGTTGTTTGCCTAGTACAATCGTGCCCGAGCGTGTGGGAACGGTCGGAAAAAAAAAGAGATCATCACCTCTTCTTTGTAGTGTGGAGCAGGAAATGCAAAGCAGATTCTTCAGCACCGCCCCTGCACGACTTGCCAAACGTGTTTCTAAGGCGAAGGCTAAGCCTGTCGCGAACTCACTCATAGGCCGTCAGTCTTCCAAGCTTAGTGTTGGTATCGTTGGGCTCGCCAATGTGGGGAAGTCGACATTCTTCCAAGCCATCACAAAGTCTACGTTAGGGAACCCGAATAACTATCCCTTTGCCACGGTGGAACCCGAGGAGGCCATGTACACGGTTCCATCACCCAAACTTGAGCAGCTTCGTGAAATTTATGGTAGTGAGAAAACCTTACCATCATACTTGAAGATTGTTGACATCGCTGGTTTAGTGCGGAATGCCTCCAAGGGCGAAGGGTTGGGCAATCAGTTCCTGAACGACATTAGGAATGTTGATGGTATCTTTCACGTTATTCGTGCGTATGACAATGACGATATCACGCATGTCGAGCTCACCGTGGACCCTGTTCGTGACCTGGAGATTGTTTCTGATGAGCTGCTCTTAAAAGATCTTGATACCGTGGAGGGAGCGCTTGAAAGGAACAATAAGAGTCTTAAGAGTATGAAAGCTGGTGACCGTAAGGAGATTGAGACTGAAAATGCCATTTTGGAGAGGTTGAGCGTTTTGATGATGGAAAACGGGCGTCTTTTAAATAACACCAGATGGACGGAGGATGAGGTTGATGTGATCAACAAGCACAAGTTCTTAACAGCCAAACCTACTGTGTACCTCATGAATGTATCTCAAGATGATTATCTGAGTGGTGAAAACAAATATCTTGAAGGTGTAAAGCAATGGCTTCAAGAAAACTCACCAAATGAGCAGCTTATCATGTTTGCTGCAGACCATGAACACTCCCAGCTGGACAAACATGATAGAAGCGAGGTGATAAATGAGATGGTGACACAGATGAAGGAACAACTAAACCTGATCAGTTTTTACACTTGTGGTAAAAAGGAGGCTCGTGAGTGGAACGTAAAGAGAGGCTCAACGGCTCCAGAAGGTGCTGGTATGATCCATACGGATTTGCAAAATGGGTTTCTCAATGCAAATGTTCTTAAGTATGAGAAGCTCATGGAGAGAAGGGGAGATATTGTCAATGGTGAAGTGGAGAATTGCATCAAGTACGATCGAGTTGGGAAGGCATACGAGATTGGCGATGGAGATGTGATGGTCGTCAATGCAGTTGGAGCAAGGACAAGATGAGCGCTACAGAGCATTGATTCAGTGGAAGAGTTTGAATTTGTACATAGTAACAAAAGCACTGACATCTTGGTTAGTTGGACGAGCAACTTGGTTGAAAGTCCCTGTTTTAGGACATCACGGTCGAATCAGAGCGTTTGACAATAATTCTTCTCACGAACAAATAGTCGAAGAGCTGGGTTTATAATAAAAGTCTCTAGGACTTGGTCTCATCATCTAGACGTGATGACCTCAAGGGAGAATCAAACGGGACATACCTCTGCAATTGATCGGATCAATCCGAACGTGCAGTTGTGGATAAAGTTGGCCAAACAAAATTTTCAGTGCATGGAAAGTTGGGCACAGTGTTAGCGGTTACGAGCCAGTGTGCCCATATCAATGTCCGGGTGTTTGAGGACAGAATGGCAGATCCGAATCTTCACCAAGTAAGGTGCTGGGTGCTGGGCGCTGGATGCCAGGTGCCGAGACGTCTGTTTTGCTATTAGGTATCCTTCTATGACCGTACTATTCCTACTATGGGAAGAGCGGATACTTATCCTTCGTTGCCTGCTCTGTCGTGATTAAAACACTAGGCTCCCGAGCGGAGGACCCAGAGTGAGTGCTACTCTCGCTAGATTGTTATCCACTATGCTATGAATGTTGCTATCATGATTCTGGCCTTGCACAATTTCATTATGAATAGTGAACATCCCCCTACTCTGCAGTAATCCCACGGACATTCGGCTACATTCGGGCACAATTTGAAGAAGCCAGAATTGGAAGGACTGCGGTTGGGTGCCAAGCGTCATCTCTCTAAATACGAAGCACCGGCCTATGGATATGGTCCTTCGACCCTCCAGGTATCCAGCACTGTACTTCCATGCCAATTTGGCTGGCTGGATACTCACAAACCCACAAGTTCAGATGATGTCAGAATGTGCCATCTCATGCATGGTGACCTACGCAATTTGCAAGAGCACCGGGGCAAACCAGACACCCCGACCCCCTTTCAAAGTCGGCTTAGAAGAACACCTTGCAACATGACGTTACTGGACACCATTCTATACGATCAATAACCTCTCGGTGGCTGTGCAAGCGTAGCGTTCCTTTTGTCTGCATGTGGGTCAAAGCTCACCCGAGGTGAAGAAAAAGAGAGCACTTAGTCACATCGTCAGCACCGTAAACCGGAAAACGATCACCAGATCCTCCCAGCCCCTGCTGCTGGCAAAAGCGCATACAATTATCACTCTTATCGCCGTGTCACAGATGCGTCACCTACAGGACATTATCGTAGGACCGTAGCGCGACGCGCTGAGCCGCCCTCTACTCCTTTGTGCTCGGGTTAGCCCATGTGCAGCAGCAGCAACTTTTTTTTTGCTTCTGCTGCGCTTCTCCGTACGCAGGCACCCTTATCAGGCATCACTTTCGGGGAGTTTCTGCTGCATTGCTCAACGGCTTCCACTGCTACATTGACAACGCAGGTATAGGGTTTGCTCAAGTATCATAAGGACATCCATCCTAGTCGCCATGTGGCTTGTCGGACCATCTTTTCACGGATTTGTTCAAAAGGGCTCGCGTTGTAGTCTGTCTTCCCACGATAGCTCCCGTTTGCCATCAGCAGCAAGCCGCGCGCCCCCCGCGGTCGGGACTAGCAAGGGACTGGGAAACTCAATTCGATTTCCCTATTCCGGGAAGTGGAAGGCGGTCTGGACCTGGCCGGGTCTCAAAGGTGACAGGAATGGGCTGGGCACAGGGCACAGGCGCTCATGGATCTATGGGAAAGGTGTGGGTGGTTGGATACCGGTGCTACACTGACACACGTCGATAGGGTCGTGGTGGATACTTCGAGCCTTTCAGGGTCCCGGCGCGCTCTCTCTCTGCTCCTCGGCGCTCCAATCGCGATTTATCAGTACACATACCTGACATGTACAACTACTGATGGGACCCCCTCTCCATCCCAATTGCACCTAGTCTCTGTCCTCGAAAATTGGCTTCTCCTATGACTCGTAGCTCGCCGTTCTGTAGCGGGGTTACAGCAAAGCTCAGTGCGGAACCCATAGTCCTAGTACCCGACGAACACGCCCATATCCATGCCCATCATCGGCCGAGGGCATTGTGGGGCGTGTGGACCCCGCCTAGCCCGCCTGGCACGACGCGTTTTGTGCGCGGCGGGACTCCTTCCAGCCATTACAGTGCCGAATTAGGAAATCTTAGTCCAATCAGACGCACCTCCCACGCAGCTGCGGGTGCGAAAAAAACTTTTCTTTCTCGCGCAGAGAAATTCCAGGGCGTTTTTTTTTTTATGGGCGCAGCCGGGAAATTTCGTATAAAAGGACCAGCGGCCCACACTTTCAATCCCTGGCGTTGTCAACTCCTGTTCTCATCCACACACACACAAAAATGCAATTCAGATCTGTTGTTGCCGCTCTCGCTTCCGTCGCCGCCGTCCAGGCCCAGAACGCCTCTAACGCCTCCAACGGTACCAACACCACCTCTGTGTCTACTGGTGCCGCCGCCTCCAACGCTGTTGGTGCTGGTGTCTTCGGTGTTGCCGTTGCCGCCGGTGTTGCCTTCCTCTTCTAAGTTGTTGAACACACAAAAGAACACTTTTCACAGACTCAGCTCTCCAGCCGTCTTAATACTGTCTTAATACAAAGGAAATTTCTGTTCTGCCGCTTTTTCTGCTTTTTTTTTCATCGGTGTTTCTGTTCATACAATGGTTTTTAATGGGAGGGCTCCTTCTATAATCAGGAGTTTATACTAAGTTTCTACTGTAGTTTCTGTTTTATTGTTGGCTACCATTATGGGCTGTTTATATCTTCAAAGCCATTGGTAGTTCGAGAACTGCTCATCACGCCATCGTGTTTCCTCTCGCCAGGGTTATGTCACCCGGTGTTTCGCGGCTGCCCAAAGAGGAATTCAACAAATATCCCACAGCCCCTTTGACTACAAAAGAAATTACGCGACGTCCCCAAAAGATAAAAATAGAATGCTCAAGCTTTCGCGTCCCAGGGGCCGGGTAACGAGTGGCGTTCCTTTTCTTGCTTGCGTTAGCGCCTGGCGGAGAGCTGAGGGTGTTCGGGTGCTGAGGCCCTTGGGCATGCCAATGATTTAGATTAAAACTATAACAAGGCCTCTCCTCAGTGCCTGTCACCTGTTTTTTTCTTATGTACTTAAATTAGACACTATATACAAATCTTCCGGTCTTCGTGGACTCCACCTGATCAGGCGGTCCCATCTCGTATCTTATCCATTCTGCATATCTCATCGTTGTTCTCTCTGTTCTCTCTTAGCATCTTCTCTTATTTCCTTTGTATCTTCAGTGATTTGTGGTCAGGTCATGGGTTTGAGTGGGCTGAACAGTGAATTCTAGGAACTCGCTCTTAGATCAAGAATAAAACTGGCTGTCCATTTGCTTCAGGAGCGTCTTCGCAAGCGATAGCACTTCCTGATATCCAAAGCTCTCTAGTGTTGTGCCACTGTGAGTGGGGGTAAGATTATCGCACGCTTAAAAAGGATCTGCGCTACAACTGCTCCTCATATCCCAATTAAACACAAAAGCAAAGCAAGGACGGTGCGTTACTCCTCCAGCCATGAGAGTGCACAGTGTGTTTTTTTAGCCGCATGCGCAAATACAAAATATTATGCTTGGATTTCGAAACGGGAATGGTGGATTGTCTATCTTGTGAAATGTAACATCAGCAAGGCCAGAAGCTCTGTATATAATTTTCAGTCAAAGACTAGCTGAAAATCAATACAGGAAACAATAGTGAGATATGCAGGTAGGCTAATTAGGGTAAGGTGGAGTCCCCGCAAGACTTGTACAAAATGTCTTATCGAAGTACGTCGTAAGGAATCAAGAAAAACAAAAATCAGCGTTTATAGAACAGCCAGAGATGTAATTCAACCCATGAAGGAGAAAGTATGCATGCAGTGTCTCGTAGAGAGCTCAGACGTTAGTACATGGGTGAAAAGGCTAAAGCAGGTGCAGTTAGCTCCAACGAACCTTCCCCTACCAATACACTTAATAAGCAAAAACGTTACATCCTCATTTGAAACCTCATCCAATCCTGGTAATGCAGGTGGTACCTGAATCTCACATTACTATTGGTATAACACCAAATAAAAGTTATACCCACACAGCTTGAAGTTGATAGCTAAAGAGTGGTTATAGTTAAAGTCTACAGTATATCACTACCAGTTAACAATAAAACGTCTCAATGTTCCAACTGCTGAGGAATAATTTGGTGCCTTTAAGGCAATCCTTTCAATCCTGGTTTTAGAGGTGTCTTGCTCTAGAACGCGCCGCCTGCATAAATCATTTGCAGTAGAGTCTTGAAAAAACGACAAAGCGAGATCTTAAAATAGTCAAAACTCAAGCAGATATCCCTCTACAAGGTCTACTCTACACTATTGTGCCTGCGTCAACCTGTTGATTTACGGTTTTCGGCTCAGACAGAGATCGTGGGGAACCAGATACACGCACGGTCCATCTAGAGCAGAAAGAGGTGCATTGAAAACGCACATCAAGGGCAGGAAAGATGGGTCAAACCACAAGCGTGCACTCAGAACGACACAGGTATCCTCTGTATGTGAGCGAGGATGTTTCGCTGAGCAGAATGACAGTACAAGGGCATGAGGAGAAAGTGTTAGCTCAGCTTGTGGTGGTGGAAGGCTCTGTGGTGATCCAGTCTCGGACGCCTGCAAAGTTCACCCAAAACATTTCTAACGCTTGTGAATTCACCTTCTTGCTAGACTGCTTGAGCTCGTCCTTCTGTGTGATTGAATTTTCCAAAAGGAATGGCTCTTCTACTAGAGTTGTTCTACGGGTGCACGATGGCACGCACCAACTTGTCCACGAGAAAGATGTGAGTGTAATACACTCTCCCCTTCTCGATGGAGATGCCAAGACGTATGGCGGTTGTGATTCAGTCGTGTCATTTCCCTTGGATAAAGTAAGGCTAGAGGGGAAATGCTACATCTCGCTCTCCCAAGGAGAAGACGAGCTCATATCGTTCATGGTGAACATCGAGAAAGATCCACTTGATGCTGGGGAGGAAACTACGGCAACTATGGTGGATCACTTGTTCTCAGTGGAAGATGTGCCGCCCTTACTCCCTGAAGACAGTCCGGAGTTCCGCAGCGGCATAGTTGAGCTTGAGCAGAGACTATCCACGTTCAGCACCCTTCTGAAGTCTCTCATCAAGAAGGCTCATACCTTGGACGAAGCCACCAGGAACGTTGCCCTTGCCCGCTCGTCATTTTCTTCCTATCTCTCCAACCTCTCACAACTGGGCCGTGACATTGGGAATATTGCTTTGGCCGAGCTTGTGAATGACATGATACCCTCCTTCACTGACCAATCGACAAGGGACATACAGGAGTCCAATGCAATCGCACAGCACATCACGATGCCCCTCATCACGGTGTACAACTCTGATCTCAAGTCCTTGCCGAGCAAGCACCGGCTCTATATGGAGCAGGAGCTCTCTTTCCACAACAAAGCCGATCCAGAGAACATCCTTGAGGCATCGCGTCGTACTCACCAGTTCGAGCTCAGCCGGTTTGATTACTTTCAGTACCTCCACGAATGTGCCGGTGGTGGTGCCGTCCGCATGTTGCTGACGGGGTTTTCGCAATACCACTTGAAACATTCTAGCTCTGCGACTCCCACCAAAACAGACAACATCTCCAGAGCAGCAACGCTCAACAGCACCTACGCAGACTACAAGCGCGAGCTCCACCAGCTGCGGAATGCCCTTGTGCACAAGCTCTCACAGTCTCCTCCCATTGCCCCGAAATCTCTCATCTCTCCCACAGCAGGAGAGTCCAAGCAAGAGCCTATCAAAGTATCTACACAAGACCACACAGACGAGCACACAGAAGAGAGAGACACAGTGCCACCAATGACTTCAGACATTAAGCGCACTAATATAGCCATGGCCGGGACCTTCTACACCCTGGGCGGCCGTGGTCGCAGTGGCTGGCACAAGCAACTCATTTCAATTGACGGCAACCTATTTTCTGAGTATGTTGACTACAAAAATCCAAGCAAGCTACGCAATGCGCCTATAGATATCACATTCGCCTGTATCAAGACAGTCGATACCCTGAAGGACCGTCGCTACTGCATCGAGGTGATCATCCCCCGCAATGTGAAGCGGCTATTTCAGGTCAACAGCGAGGAGGAGCGCAACCGCTGGGTCGTGGCACTCACCAAGGCTGCTACCCTGAAGGCTGAAGACAACCAGTACAACCAGGCCGCCATAACCTCGCCCAGTCAGTCTGACACGATGTCGCAGCTTCCGCAAGCGAACATCGTGGGTCTCGAAATCAACGATGAGGTACCCTCTACCACGCTGGCGATTGTCCGAGATGTGGATCCTTCCAATTGCATTTGTTGTGATTGTCAGGGGACATCTGGAGTCGAGTGGATATCTCTTAACTTGCTTGTTGTGGTGTGTATCTCCTGTTCTGGTGTACATCGCTCACTGGGCTCCCACGTCTCCAAGATTCGGTCTCTCACTCTGGATGAAAAGGTATTCACTACCAAGGAGATGCATGAGCTTCTGTATCATGTGTCCAACGGGTTTGTGAATGCATACCTCCAGGGCGACCACAAGATCAGGGCAGATTGCTCAAATGAGGAGAGAAAGGCTTTCATCACCCAGAAGTACGTCAGTAAGACGTTCTTGCAACCAGATTTATTGTTCAAGGCGAATGATGCCCTCATAAAGGCTGTGCATTCTGCAAACGTTCCACTGGTGCTGAAAGCCTTGGCATATGGCGCTAGCATAGCAATGATAGTCATCAAGGAGGTGCGTGGAGAGAGCAAGGAGGTCACTTTGTTTGAGTACTCGCTAACGCATTGTCATGGTGCCCCGGGTGAGCCTATATTTGATGTTTCAGAACTACTTTTTTTGAACAACACGCCTTGCGGATCCCAAGTGTCACCTGTATTGGAGCTCAACAAAGATCAAAAGCTGTTTTGGGCCGCAAAAATCCCCGCAAAAGTGGAGACTCTACCTGAGAATGACACTGCCAGGCCGCTCCCGGAAGTTAAGCAATCCAAGACCGGGAGGCTTCTCATGAGATCTCAGTCAACAAAGGGGAAACCTCTCAAGAAGGTACCAGAAAAGGGTGGTTCTCCCAATGTACCGAAAGCTAAGAGAATGAGCCGTCTCAGAATGTTTATGTCCGGGGACTGATAGCCATGGTTTTGTGGCAGCTGTACCGGTATGGAGAGCTTCGCACTTTTTGTTTTGTGGTTGCAGTCATTTTTGTGGCTGTCAAACATATTGTGTTGCCAGTTCTCCACAATCTGGCAGACCAATATTAACCGTTGAATTGACCCATAATCTATCGAAGCTGCTTTCTATTGGACTCCATTTCATCGCTCCGACGCTGTTTTTTTCTTGGCTACAGTTTGATCAGTAACATGGATACAGGCCTTCAGGATCCGGCTGAACTTTATGCCATACAAGAGTGCATCGGAAAGGGCAACTTTGGAGACGTGTATCGTGCAACAGACAAGCAATCATCACAGGTTGTTGCTATAAAAGTGGTGAATCTCGAACAGACAGAGGATGAGATTGACATTCTTGTTCAAGAGATCTCTTTCTTATCACAGATGCGGTCCAAGTATATCACGCAGTACTATCACACTTTTGTGAACGATGTGAACATGTGGATTGTAATGGAGTACTGCGGTGGTGGGTCATGTGCCGATTTGTTGAAATGTCACAAGCAGTTGGGAGAAGAGCTGACCAGCTTTATTATAAGGGAGACTTTGAAAGGCTTAGAGTACTTGCACCAGGAGAGAAAAGTACATCGTGATATTAAGGCTGCCAATATTCTCTTGACTGAAGCCGGCCAGGTGAAGCTTGCAGACTTTGGGGTGTCTGGGCAGATCACTCCTACTAATATCCGGAAGGATACGTTCGTTGGAACCCCTTTTTGGATGGCCCCAGAGATCATCACCCGGAAGTCTGGATACGATGAGAAAGTGGACATTTGGTCCTTGGGGATAACGACAATCGAGTTGGTCACAGGAGCTCCGCCATATGCAGATTTTGAGCCTATGAAAGTGTTGTTCCAAATCCCAAAGAACCCATCTCCGGTGTTAACAGGGTCTCATTACAGCGATGCTCTCAAGGATTTTGTCAAGTTTTGCCTTCTCAAGAATGCCATAAGCAGACCAACGGCCAGTATGTTGTTGAAGACCAAATTCATTAGAACTTGGCGAAGAAGCTCTCCGTTGGTGCCATTAATCCAGTCTAAGAACGAGTGGATGGCTGAAAATAGGCCTCGCTCCAAGAGACCACGCTACAACTTGAGCAACAAGCTATATACCCAGAGCCCTGCAACCTTGAAGTGGATCTTTACCCAACGCAAGGGCACCGCCTCCCATTCTGGCTTCACTGATGATGCAGGTGACCTTTACAAGTTTGTTACCGCTGATGGGTCTGATGAACATTCGCCAGGAACTGTTGTGAGCCCCCTGGTGCACTCCACTGAGACTGAGTTAACATCGCCTGCTTGTTTGAGCGATGAACGTAACACTGGAGGTGCCTCTGGAGCGAATGCAGACTGTACCAAAAGCTCAGAAGTGTTTGAAATGGACCAATGTGTTATTGAGACCAGCGGGCTTGAAGTTTCAGCGAGCGTTCCGGATGAGCTGCCTGCGGTTGAGGAGGATTTGAAGCCGGTTGACTATTTGAACGATGTGATGATCTACTGTTTCAAGAGGGCGCACCATCGAGCTAAGACTGCAGACACCAAACTCGCGGTCTCAGCATTGCTGAAACTGTTGGTTGGTACTGAACGCGTCCAGCCTGGGTTGGCTGAGCTGTTGTGCGAGGAAATTTGGCTACGCATGTCCCTGCTTAGAGGCGACTAATACCCCCGCGTTGGCATGTTGTAAAGATTAATGTGGATACTATGGTTGATGTAGTTGAGTGATAGATCTACAGAAAGCGTGTGGTGATACAATAAGAAGATAAACAAAAACACATCATAAGCACAGTGACTAAACGTAGCTAACACAACATAAGGATACAAAAAGAAAAGGATACCTGATCAAGCAATCAGCGGGGCAAAAAACGATCGGCCATTTCAGATGTGGAGTCTCACTCCTGCTGCTGGGCGGTGTAGTTAGCCTTCTCCTGCTCGTATCTCTTCTTGTCGGCCTCAGCCTTGGCCTCGTATGGGATCTTGCCCTCTGGAGTCAAAGCCTTCCACTGCTCACCAAGAACCTTACCAACCTGACCAAAGGTGATACCTGGGTTCTCGGAACGGACAATGTCTCTGTTGTCGTTGGCAAAGAACATGTAGGCGGAGAGGGAACGCTTTGGAGCGTTTGGATCTGTGATGTTAGTTGTTGCGCCTTGCAGCAAAAGAATTAAAGCACTCACCCTTCTTCTTTCTGGAGGCTTTTGGCTTTCTCTGTGCACCGGACATTGTACTATAATGGGTTGTTAGTATAAAGAGCAAAACACTGCGGGCGAGTAAGGGAAATCAGCGGGCGCACGCGTTTTTAAACGCAGCTGTGTACGGGTCGCGATCGGTTGCCGGGAAAACAGCATCAGCGGGGGGGGGGGGGGCCACACTTTGTTTTTGTTTTTGTTTATGTTCTTTCGTGTACGCGTCGGCCGGGAAACCCTCCCTCCCCTGCGCGCGCGCTTCCAGAATTTAAGACAAGAAAAAAAAAACATCAACAAAAAAACCCGAAGTTGAACGGAGACCCCCCAGAGCAAAAAGTACAACCCGGGCGGGGTGGGGGGCTTCAACGATTTGCGCAGTCATTGACAAAAAAAATGGCCTTGCCAGACACGAGCCACACGGTGTAGAGACCCCCAATTGACGGGCAATAACTTGTCAGGAGATGCTGCCTCCACCCGCGCACACTCGCACCACTCCCCACCCGACCGCCCGCCAGGGCAAGCAGCAAGCGAAAGGTGCTCAAAATGAATTGGCAGCGTTGCAAGGGGGGCAAAACCTCTGTCGTGCGACGACTGCCTCTGCTGCCTCTGCTGCGGTAATCTGTATTTGTGCTTGTTCGATGCCTTTGCCGTTCCCGCCGCCTTTCGCGACCCGGCGTCTGCTGAGATCCCCCATACAAATCGACTCACATACAATTCTTAACTATGGGGGGGTGTTCACTATGAAGGTTAATTAGCTGGTGCGGTGGGCGATTTTCTGGGTGGTGAAGAAAAATTAAAGGGGGGGAGTAAAGCCGGGTAACTGTTCATGATCATGTCATGATTATGTCATCAACATAGGGAGGGTAACACCTACTACTCGAGGATGAGCGGGAGGGAGGCGGAGGACATCATCAAATCATCAGCTATATACAGGGCCTTGGTCTCACCTCTTGTGGAATCTCTTGTAGTGGTGCATGTTCTCAGGCATAAACCCATTGGCCTGCACGTGCTGCTGGTGTTAGTACGCAGCTGGGGGGCAAACAAAAGAGTCGAAAACACAACGCACCTGGCCCATTGCTAGATTAGCCTTGAAGTATTTAGCCACGCACCGGTCGATGCACACGCTCTCTCCCTTGTTCAGCTCGGGCTCACCGTATTCGCTGGGCAGACACTTCTTCGAGCATGTCCTCAGCATCCTGTGCGTTGGGTGTTAGGAGGAGCTCCCGTTAAAATCAAAAAAAAGTGCAACCCACGTATTGAACGTTAGATTCATCGCCTCGAATTGGATCTCTGCGAGCTTCACCTTCTCAGGATCGGCATCCATGGAGTTCATGACACTGTTGAGCATGAACGACATCGTAGCAAGTGTGGCTTGAAGGTGAGTATGGCTGTGGAGACGATCACGATCACGATGACTGTGAGCTTTTCAGTTCTTATGGAGGAAAATTTTGGAGGGGACCCTAACGCACCAGATCACAAAACAAAACAACGAGTTTCACATCAAGCGATGCACGTTTTAGTGGGTATTCGACCTATGGTGAGCGCCTCCAATCTCAGTGACTAACACGCTCCCTAGCTCACCAACGACGATGGTCCGCTTTCGGATGCAGCCTCCCCATACATCAAATCCCTGGTGGAGGTGATTAAGAAGCACACAGACTGGGACCTTTCCATCGTGGTGCCACATACACAGCGGTCGTGGATTGGCAAGGCACACTTTGCAGGGAAGGACCTCTCAGCTACGTTCATATACCCAAACTCTGACGGTCAGAACACCTACTTGGGCCCATTCACGGAGCCACAGCCCGAGTTGAGACAACAGTACCAGGAGTGGGCATTGATCGATGGAACCCCTGCATCGTGTGCCGATATCGGCATACACCATCTCTACAACGAAAAGGGCCCCGTCGACCTCGTTATCTCTGGCCCGAACTTTGGTAGAAACACAACTGTGGTGTACGCCTCCTCGTCGGGCACCATTGGTGCTGCAATGGAAGGTGCTCTCAGTGGGATCAAGGCCATTGCTCTCAGTTATTCCTTTGAAGTTAGAGAAATGACCCCCGAGCAGAAGGTTCTCGTTGAAGAGGCCAGTCTGCTCTCTTTGAAGCTGATCCAACACCTCTACAGCACTTGGAACAACGATGCGGACCTCTATGCAGTCAACGTGCCTTTGATTCCAGGCCTGAAGCTGGGCAAAACAAAGATCGAGTATGCTCCAATCTTTCAGAACAGATGGGTTTCTCTTTTCGAGCAGTCCCAGAAAGAAGGTCGCCAGGAGGATATTGCCGATGGCTCCGAGAATAAGCTCGTCTTCAAATGGAGACCAGACTTCCAGGCCGTGCACGAAACTATCGTTGCAAGTGAAAAAAGAGGAGAACACAATGACGGCATAGTGGTCACCCGAGGCGATGTCAGGTATGTCCACCATTTGCTTATTATACTCATCAGATTACTAATAGTTCAGTGTGACGCCATTGAAGGCTGTCTTCGAAGGTGTGAAGGCCACGGGAGAGATCAAACTCGAGTAAGTATTTGCCAGAATACATGCTGCATGGTAGTATCTAGCCAATAGTTTCATGACTAACGCTTCCACAGTCAGTTTGCCGATCTTGCCATCAACGACCAGACCATTGTCTTATCCATTGATCACCAGGCGTATATATATGATGCACTGAAACAACCATTGCAGAAGCACCTCCCACATATCCCATTCAAAACCTCCATCGAGGGGAAGACGTTCCAATTTGGTGAATACGAACAGCTCGACTTTGACCGTCTGCACTCATCTCATGACTATTTCGTCAACTCATACATTTATCGCAAGGCTTTGATCAGAAAGCATTACCTCGCCCATACCATCCACTCTTACGTGGTGAAGCATGCTGACTCCATTTTGCACCGTGCTTTCCCTGAAACGTTCCAGCTCGAGGTGGACTATGCCGAGTTTTTGGAAGACTCGCTCGATGACGCATATGAACTGCGTACAGAGATTGAACAAGGCGACAAGACGTGGATTCTCAAGCCATCGATGTCAGACCGTGGTCAAGGCATTCGTCTTTTCCGCTCAGTTCCACAACTGCAAGCCATTTTTGACTCTTTTGACGAACTCCCAACAGACGATGAAGGCGAGGATGCAGAGGAAGAGAACCATGGCGTGATTACCTCGCAGCTAAGACACTTTGTCGTCCAAGAATACATGGAGAAGCCACTTCTTCTCAAAGAATATGGAAATAAGAAGTTCCATTTCAGAGCTTACGTTCTCGCTAATGGCAGCATAGAGGTGTTTGTATACGACAGAATACTTACACTGTTTGCTGCAAGCGAATACGTCTCTCCAACGGATGGCGATGACGAGATTGGCATGTTTGGACATTTAACGAATACCTGTCTTCAAGGCGAGGCTGCTATTGGAAACAATAGTGTCGTGGAGTTCAAAAGTCTTGAAGGACTCACAGGCGACCAAAAACAGCACATCTTCAAGCAGATCTGTGAAGTTGTTGCAGAGGTCTTCAAAGCCGCCGTAAGTGTGGACAAGATGAACTTTCAACCATTGAAGAACGCCTTCGAGATCTACGGGTTGGACTTCATTGTTGACGAGAATCTGGATGTACAGCTTCTAGAGATCAATGCTTTTCCAGACTTCAAGCAGACCGGCGATGACCTGAAGGACTTAATTTACCAGCTTTTCGACAGCGTGGTGCGGTATTCTGTTGTTCCATTCTTCCAGGGAACAAGTCCGGAACAGGATGAATCTCTTGTAAAAGTACTGAGTGAGTCTACCGATGGTTGGTAAGTAATACATGCGTTCAATTATTGGCTCTTCTGGACCTTCCCTTTCTGCCCGACTGCGGAGTTTCTTTCGTGCTCGAAGACTCTGAGCTCGAGGGCTCATCCGTAGCCGTCACATCCCTCTCCACTTGTAAGACCTTTGCGGCCGCCTCTTTCTCCGCAACGTAGATATCACTCTCGTCCGGATCGCTGTTCATCTCTCTACCCCACGAATAAAGTCTCTCTTTCACGTACTGAGCTCTCACAACACCGTTTCTAACCTGTCTCAGAGATCTGATAAACTCCTCACTTCTTTGTAGTGCCAGTTGTGATAGTTGACGGGCCTCTTCGGCATCCGCTGCAGGAAGACCCTGATTAGGGTCAAAAGTGAACTGTGGAAGGGCGAAAAAAGGATCCGGCTCTTGTGTGGTTGAATTTCGTGTGATGCGCTTGTCCAAGTCACTCTCTTCCACATTGGCAGGGTTTTGTGCCAGGTTATGATCATAGTCCGGGAGATGAAGGCCAGCCTCCAGCAAGTCCTCTTCATCTTCACCTAGTAGCAGATCAAGAAGCGAAGACAGCTTTACGACAGTCTCTTGTTCTTTTTCTATGATCTCCATAGATTGGTTGGCGAAATGCTTCAGCAGCTTGCTGGTGTAAGTCCTGGAAACGCTCTCCCGGCTGCTTAGCTGTCCCGGATATGAGATGGGTTTCAAAACCTCTGCAATGTCGACTTCTGCATATGGGTCTGATTCATCTTCCTGATCCTCCTCATCTTCGTATTCATCGTACTCCTCCCTTCTTCGCTTGTACACGCTGCGCTCTGTGTTGTCGTAGGCCACAGTTTCAACTCTCTCGATATCGTTATTATAACCGTCTATCTGAGCTCTGTGGACAAACTCAGCACCAACCTTGAGCTTGTTACCTCTGTTGCTGCGCTCACCGTCGATATATACCTGCTCGTGGGAGGGTGTCCGCCAGTTGTTCTTCACCTTGTCAGCAAAGACTCTGAGTGTAAAAGTTAATATCTGTTCAAAAAGTCTACGTCACCGACATACGATATGAGCTGGAGTGCTTGCGCCTCAGTGACTCTGGCCTGTGCCATATTTACACTTTGAGGTGAGTAAATCAGCAGGCCCAAAGGTTTATTTCTCTCTGATTTAGAGGAGAAAGACCAATTAATTCACCTCACATGCGGTACCTACCGATACCATTTGTAAGAGCTTATGTAATCCGATTAGCGCCGCAACTGACGCGTAGGTTTCGCGTTTGCCATCGTGGAGGTTCCGGACGCGTTTCTAGTGTGAAAAGTTGAAGAATTGGCGTCTCTCTTACACTAACACACGCCGGCACCCGAACCACACATAGAAAACATACACGATGCTTGAAGCTAAATTCGAGGCTGCTTCGTTCTTCAAGAAGGTGAGTCGCATCGCACAATAAACGTTCGATTGAGCGCTAACATCCCAGATTATCGATGCATTCAAGGACACTGTCCAACTTTGTAACTTCAACTGTACAGAGCACGGAATCACTGTGCAGGCCGTGGATGATTCCCGTGTTCTGCTTGTGTCGCTTCTTGTCGGTGAAGATGCCTTCGCCAACTACAGATGTGACCGTAACATCACACTGGGAATTGACCTCACATCGCTCGCCAAGGTTCTCAAGTGTGGTAACAGCACCGACTCCTTGACACTCATGGCCGAGGACTCTCCAGACAAGGTTCTTGTGATGTTTGAGGACAAGGAAAAGGACAGAATTTCCGAGTACTCGCTCAAGTTGATGGACATTGAGTCCGATTTCTTGGACATTGATGACATGGAGTACGATACTGTGATCCAGCTTCCAGCCGCAGACTTCCAGAAAGTTGCCAGAGACCTCTCACAGCTTTCGGACTCTCTGACTATTCTTGTCACCAAGGATACGGTGAAATTCCAGGCTGATGGTGACATTGGTTCTGGTTCTGTCATTGTCAAGCCACATACCGACTTGAACGTACCTGAGAACAGTGTTAAGGTAGAATTGAACAAGCCAGTCAATTTGACATTCGGTTTGAAGTATCTTCTCGATGTGATCAAGGGCTCTGCTCTGTCTACTTCCATCACTGTGAAACTCGCTGACAAGACCCCAGCGCTATTCGAGTACAAGCTTCCATCTGGTTATCTCCGCTTCTACTTGGCTCCAAAGTTCGACGACGAGGAATAATCTAATGGTCACTACAATGTTATAGCAGTAATAGTAGTTTCGTTCATCGTGTATTCTCTATAGCGGCCTCAGGGAATGGCTGCAGGAAACCTGACCTCTGTGTGGACCTTTCTGTAATGGGCAGTATTAACCTGAAGGCATCGTGTTGGTTCATGTAGTATCTGTAGAGTCTTTTGCACCTCAGGAATCCCATATGCTCATATAGTGCAATGGCAGGCTTATTCACCACCTCAGTCTCGAGCATTATCTCATCACAGCCCTTCTTGATCATTTCTTCGATTGAGTTTCGCACCAAACGCTTAGCTATACCGCGACCCCTATGTTCCTTCTTAACTGCTAGCATGCCTATGTAGCCACGTGTCCTTACGTCCCTGTGAGGCTCTATCTTGCACACAATGACCCCAATGAGCTCGTTGTTTGCCCGTGCAATGTAGCACAGCTCGGGCCATTGGTTCAAGAAGAAACGGTACACGTATATTGAGTACGGCTCTGAGAGGTCGTCGGAGATGATGCTCTTGACAGCATTGAACTCTTCGTCGTTTCCTGGCTCCAGCTGGTGGTATGTCACCTCCATGAGACTGTTATTTGGGCAGTTGTCTGTTGTCTGTGAGGTGAATGTGGTGGTAGTTCCCAACCATTTTTCGCACTCTAGATGGTCACGAGCTCGCGCACCCACCGTGCCCCTACCGTACAATATCGCATCCCTCATCCCACAGTAACCACAGCACTTTGCTACCCTATCGATATCTCAGCTCCATCCTTGCTACTGCACAGCATAGCTTATAGATGTCTGAAAACATCACCATCATCAATGCGCACACTGGCGCTGCAATACCTGTAAACAGGCACTACTTTCTAACGCTAGAGGAACTCCGCAAGTTCTGCTCAGCACAGTTGAACATCCCACAAACGGAGCTTTTTGTCCTCACATCGTATGGACAGCGACTGAGGTCCTCAGCTATCGAGCATGCGGAGGAAATTTATGCCTTTGACAAGAATTTATTCACCACGGATAGCACAGAAGCCGGGACCCAACGGTACGTTGCCAGAATGTATGCCGAGGTGCAGGATACGTTGATACACCCGATACACTCACCGCTCAGTGATATTGATCTCGATAGGCTCTCAAGGACCAAGGACTCGCGCCAACTGGTTGGGCTACTTACGACCAATCTGGGTTGGATCGCCGCCATCGGATCAGACTCGGCACTTTACCTCAAACGTGCCCAAGAGCTTAGGAGAAAGACCTCTACACTTTTCAAGAGTATCAAGGTGGCCAATTTGTACATACAATCGTACCATGCAGAGTTACAGAAGAGCTATGACTCAACAATGGACTTCCTCGATCACATACGGAAGCAGTCTCTTAGCATCAGCTGGGTTGACCATTACAACGCCCTCGAGAACATCAAAACAGTCGACAGTATTGTACTGTCTACCTTTCTAGATAAGGCACAGTTGTGGCGTGATGCTGACGAGAGCGTCACTTTAAATCAAGAGCTAAGCGGCACACTTACCGAACAGAGAACGAGGCTTGCGGCTGGTCAGCGGCTCCACTTGGAGGTGGAATCAAGGATTGACTTGCTAGAATCTGAAACTGAGGCTATATTTGCTCTTTCTGATGGCCAGCAATGGCTGGATGAGCTCAAAACTCTATGTGAGCGGACTCAACGCGACACGAGGCACCTATTGGAGCAGACAAACGACTCGGTGGACACTTTGAGCGCCGACCTCATATTGGATACCTTTCAGCAGCATAAGACGGAGCATGTGGAAAAGATCTTCAAGTTCTCTTTTTCCCTTTATAAGTTGCTAACTTCCTATAAAGATCTATACACGAGGTTGCAAGTGTCCTTATCCACATGCTTTAAGTCATTATCTACGGCACAAGCGGAAATGGTGATACTGAAGGAGTCCCTCAGATCTATGAGCTCACAGGTTGAGCGTGTTCAAGACTTGGAGTCGTCCTTAGCCCATACTATCGATCTCCCCCTGTTGTACGGGTTGTACGTAATCGAGGAAGTCAGAAGGGCTGAATGGCTCAAGACTTTGAAGCTGGAGGCATCTCGAAGCAACGAGGAGTTTGCTGCATTGAGGGAACGTGAAATCAAGGTTCGAAGCTCCTGGGTCAAGAACTACGGAGATATTCTCAAGTTGTTGAACAAGAACATCTCGTCCTTCAGTAATGATGGAATCACAAGTTTTGAAATGACCATCAATACTGATAATTCCAAAGAGGCCGAGATTCAGTTCACTTTCGATGATGCCCGGAAATATGTTGAGCAACTTCGAACTGTGGGTGTTTCAGCAGAGGTTGTGCGTGTGCTATTTAAAAGTCTTGAGGAGACACCGGCCAAGATGCTCAAACAAGCGCCTTCCGACCAGAGAGTATCTCGTGACTCTACAATACAAGGCTACAAGACCCGCATCAAGAAGCTTGAAAACCTTCTTCACCAAGAGCAGTTCAAAAACTTTCAACAATGGCCCTCATCAGAGAGAACACCAACCATGTCGATGAAGGAAAAGCTCAACACATCAGTGATGAAAGAGTCTATACCTAAGAATAGCAGCGTTTCCCAGTTGTCTAATTTGTCGGACATATCTAAACTCATTGAGGAGAACCGCACTTTGAGCAACAACATCAAGAGACATAACAACACCACAGGAATGTTAAATGAGGAGTTGAAGGGTTTGAAGCATCAACTTTCTTCAAAAGATTTTGACATTAGTGCATTGAAGCGCGACATGGAGAGAGCCGATGATGACCATTCCTCTAAGCTATCACAATTTCAGCTGAGGTTGACTGAGGAAGAGGTTAAAAATGCCAGACTTGTGTGCGAGTTGTCGGAGCTTCAAGCTGCCTTACAGAGCCACGATGAGAGATCAAGTTCGCAAGAGTCGGAAGTTGAGGCTTTAAAGGCTGGCTTTGAAGCCAGGATTTCCAGCCTTGAAGAGCAAGTCAAATCAAAGGATTCCCAATTGGCAGAATTGAAGAGAGAGGCTGTCAAACCTGCTGAAGTCGATCTTTTGAAATCCAAAGTGGAAGAGTTGAAGAAACAGTTACTAGTTAAGGATTCCCAGCTAGCTTTGAATAATGACGACCTCCAGAAGAAGACCAAAGAACTCAACGTCAAGACGGAGCTCTTGAATGAGAAGGACATTATCATCAAGAAGATGGATGAATCTTCTACCGATGAATTAAAGAGCTGGAAGAAAAGGGCTGAAGATCTTACAAAGGAGAACGATAATCTCTCGCACAGGCTCGAAACCTCAAAGGATGATTATGAACGACTGAAATCGATGAAGAATGATCTTTTGGAGAACATGTCGAACCGTGAGAATGAGTTTTCCTCAGAGAAGAGCGTGCACCAGGAAGAGACTGAGCTGTTGAAGAGCAAACTTGAAGAGTTGCAATTCACCTGCGACTCCAATAGCACTGATATCAATCAGCTAACAGAGCAAGTGTCTAGCCACTCACATACAATATTCCAGCTCGTTGTCATAATCAACTCGTTGATAATCAAGTCAAGGGACCTGAGTGACATTCTTGTCAGTTTCTACGGCCTATTCTGTGCCACGTTGAAGTCTATGGGTCTTTTGGCTGTGCGTTCTGAGACTAGTGGTGCAATCACTATCATGAGAGTGAAGGGGTTGCGAAAGGCAGACCTTTCCCACACCGTTGATCTTGCTGCAGGGTTTAAGTCTGATCTTGAGCTGGAGTTGCAGGGCCATTCTGTCTGGACAGAGCTTCCTGAGAAGCAATTGATGGATCTAAGTCTCCCCGGGAGTGAGATGGGCTCTGAAAGTATCACATCTTTAGTGGACACCTTGATTGAGACTTACAACTTGACAACGTTTGAAGAGAAGTACCTAAAGTTTGTTCATCAGGTGACGAGTTTGGATGGATTGTACCTCTCTAGCATATCAAAGCGGTTCAGAGAGGTTGAACATCTGGCGAAGAAGGAGTTGAAAGAGAACAAGAAAATGAGAGAGTCTGATGGTAAAAAGATCTCGATAAGGGACTTCAAGAAGGATGACATTGTGTTGTTTCTCCCGACGAGATCCAGCGACTCGACTGGTGCAAGCCATACTTGGGCGGTGTTTAACGATGCTGGCGATGTGAAGTTCCTGATGAAGAATGAGCTCAAGCTTTCAGCACAGAAACAGTGGTTCATTGGCAAGATCTTGGAGATGGAGGAAGTCAACAGCAAGGAATTCTTGATCACAGCTGAGGAGGTTGTGTTTAGTTGAGGTATGGTGGCATGGGACTATTCGCCTTGTAATTGACGCCTATGCGTGAGTGTGTAAGCTAAACTCCTCCACACTGTGCCCCGACCAGCAGTTATCGGCTGGCGGAAATCTCGACGATCACGGCACAAGTTATACAGGGACAAGGCCAGCAGCAAGAACTCCACTAGCGATCTCCCCCAAACAACATGGCCCCACCAGTGAAGAGAGAGGATCTCATCGTCCCATACATCCATGTTGCCCCACCGGCCGAGCCTGCGTCCAACAGCATGGTGTCGCAGTCGATGCCGATGGCTGCCATGATGATGAGAAACAAAATGCTTTCGTGGTTCGCCGTCTGCAGCGCCGTCATCTCGGTGCTCGGGTCGTCACACGGTGCCAAGCAGGCCGAGGGCACCCAGTCTCCGCTGCTGCAAATACTGATGGCTGCTGTGGGTGTTGCTGTGTGCTACATTGACCTCGTGTTCCCAGGACTCGCTACTGTGGACAAGGGAGCATTGAGGGCAAGCGGGCCAATCGCGGAAACCATTGCCGCAGCTACAGCTGCTGCCACTGGGGCAGCCAAGTGATGGTTAAAATGCGTATACTCAATGAATTTGTCCTTCTTTGGTTATTTCCTCTTTTTTGGTAGTCAGCTGGTTAATTGGGTGCATCTGTACCGGCCGTTAGCTTCTAGTGGTTCCGGATTATTCAGTTCCGATGTCCTCGTTCCATTCCTCTGGATGGTCCTTGATGAACTGTGCCATGAGGTCCTTGCACTGCTGGTTGTCCAGGTTGACCACCTCAACACCTCTCTGTCTCAAGTAGTCCTCACCACCAATGAAGGTGGCATTCTCACCCATGACAACCCTCTTGATGCCGTACATTATGATGGCACCAGTGCACATGTCGCAAGGAGACAAGGTAGTGTACATGGTACAGTTTTTGTAAACGTTTCCCTTGAGTCTACCAGCGTTCTCCAGAGTGGAGATCTCACCGTGCAAAGTGGCAGAGCTCTTCTGGATTCTCATATTGTGACCGCTACCAAGGACATTTCCCTGCTCGTCTATAAGACATCCACCTGTTTGACGTTAGTAAGAGCTGAATTTCCCGTAATTTTGATGAGCTCACCGATTGGAACTCCGCCTTGGTCACGGCCTGATAGCAGAGTTAGTAGAGTCGACGCCAACAAGAAACCAACGCACCTTTCACAGCCTCGTCAATCGCGATCTGCAAGCCCTTAACGTCGTCAAATGCCATGCTTGCTCCGTGCTATATACCCAAGAGGTTGATCTTCGGTGATCTGGATTTTGGCCATCACTAATTTATTTTCACTCTCCGTCTCGGCGGAGATGCGTAATTTCTTTTTTAGGGCCGCCGGAGCTCCAGCGGAGATGCGTTTGTGTCAGATCCTCCGCAAAAAGGGGTCCTGTTCAACCCTATCGCAGTTCTCTCGAAACCTAACGTTCGTTTGTAATGTGTGAAGAAAACTACAGCTGCACATGTACAGTAAATATCCATTGTTCACTTCTTACCCAGTGCGAGTCCCACTGCAAGTGCCGCACCGATACACACCAGCACACCGCCAATCAAGGCTTCATTGGCAACTCCGGGCACAATTTGCGTCGCGTGCTTTGGACTGTTCTTTGCCTCCTTCTTCTGGTGGTAATCTTTTAGGTCAATGGAGTCCTCCGGATGGTGGATGAATATGTCCGCCTTTTCAAGCTTACCGTTGCGATTTATCAGCACACAATCAACAAGATCTTGGTCCGACGTTATGGCGACAATGTCACCTTCATCGTCAATGTAACTGATAGCAAATTGGGTCTGGTTTAGCTGTTGTAATTCGGATTGGTTTAGCTTCGCAACAATGCATTCTCTCAAGACTGTTATACCCTCTGCAGGCTTGACGCTGATCCTGTGAACCCTTCCGCCTGGCGACTTGAACTTGAATGCGAATGGGAACTCCTTCACGTCAAGCTGTGTGTTCACCAGCGAAGCACTCTGGGCCTCATTAGTTACGCTCACAGAGTCACCAGGGACCAAGTTATCATGTGTGATGGAAAATTGATTGATCTCAGACTGGCTAATATCAGGCATGTGTGAGCCACCGTCAGCGTGCGAATCGGAATGTAGAGATTCGGTGTCATTGTCCAAAGCGGTCCAAAACTTGTTCCAAGCGGGTCCCTCCGCGTTGGATCCATCGTCTTCATCGCCAGATTTCATCAAGGAGATCTGTTCAAGCGTGGCATATGTCAACTTCAACACCTCCACGATCCCAACGATCTCGCTATCTTCAACGACGGGCAAGTTCAAGTAATGGCCATCGAACATTTTTCTCAAAGCCTGCTGAATTGTCAACTCCTTCGGAGCGACATCAGGTTGGGAGGTCATGACTCTAATGACACTTACAGTCTTGGGGTCAAGACCAGCGGCAATCACCCTGAGAACAACGTCCTTGGATGTAAAGATACCAGAAACGATGTCATTTGCATCCTTCACCAAAACTGCAGTGGTATGGTTCTCTTTCATTAGGATGGCAGCGTCCTGAACGGTGGTCTTGACAGTCACATATGATGGCAGCGTATTCTCATCCAACACTGTCTCCAAAGTTGGGCCGGACATCACGGCCTTGAGGCTCTCAAAGTACTTCACCACGTGAAGTGGCTGCTGGGACATACCAATCTCCATATGCACACCTTCAAGGGCATCGTGAAGCTTCTTTGACGACTCGTACATTCTCTCCAATTTCTCCATGGCCTCCTGATAGCACCTTGTGATATCCAACACACCCACAATGGTGTTATTCTCATCAAGCACAGGCAAATGTCTGAAACCTCTCTGCACCATCAAGTTCAAAGCCTCTGACGCTGGGGTATCAGCCATTGCACACAATGGGTTTGGAGTCATGATTTGATCGACAGTGATAGAAGCGGCACGGAGACCCTTGCCAACGACACGGAAGGCCAAGTCTTTGGCAGTGAATATACCCAGGAGGCTCTCATCGTCGTCAACGACAAGGATACAGTTCTCGCGTCTGGCGCTCATCAGCTGTGCAACTTCATAGGCAGTGTGCGACGGCTTGCAGACAATAGCCTCAGATGGTTTAAGCGAAAGCACAGATCCGGGATTCGACTGTTTGGAGCGTCTCTTTGTGTGAGAGTTTTTGGAGAGTCTCTTTTTGCTGAGATCATTCTCCAACCGGCGGCGGATAGCGTCATCCCTCTTCGATTGGCGTTTGCGTGAGTCGAGTATAGCAGTCTCGGTCTCCTGAAGAGGTGTCGAGGAGGTCTGCGACAACACAGCATTGGGGTTGGTCTTCTTCGGCGTTCTGAAAGCGGACATCCTGGAGGCCTTCGCACGAGTTTGGTTTGAGGGTGGACGGGGCGGCCCAGCCAATGTTTTTTTTTTTTTTTTCCACGAAATCAAAACAAACATCAACTGCCAGATCCGGAAAGTGTCCTTATCGGGTAATTGATGAGATCACCCACTAGACGGGCTTAGTCGGGCATACTTTAATGTGTAGATTGCGTTGAGAACCGGCGATGGCTGGGTGTGCTGATCAGACAGACAGTTGTTTGCTGGCTTGTTGAGTAGTATGAATCACTAATCTGACCCTTTCTTTCCTCCTCCTCTTGACTTATTGCGTTCATCAATAGTTACCCCTTGGTGATGCATCTTTTGACATGAGAACTCTTGTGATCCTGTAAAAGTAAGCGATTCGCCACTCTTTTTTTCCTCCTCATTAAAGCAGATTTCAACATATCAACATCGGCCATGAAGATATCACTCATCCCATCATTCGTGTTGTATAGCGCGCCGTTTGCATGGCTCGATCAGCTGGCTAACAGAACCGCCGCCAATGTCCTCTCCACTGGCGTACTTCCTCAGCATATCGCCTTGATCATGGATGGCAACAGGCGCTACGCGAAAACCAAAGGCTTACCAACGTCTGGTGGACATGAAGCGGGAAGTGCGAGTCTACTCCAGACCGTAGACGCATCCTTGTTGCTAGGGATCAAGCACTTGACGATCTACGCATTTTCCATAGAGAACTTCAACAGGAGTCAGGAGGAGGTGGACATGCTATTCACGTTGCTCGTTGACAAGTTGAACATATTCCTGGATAACTCTCAAAAGTTCAACCGTTCTGCGCGGATACGCATCATCGGAAACAAGTCCCTCATTCCGTATGCCACGTTGGTCAAGTTGGAAGACATCGAGCGCATCACCAGCATCAACGATAAGTTGGTGCTGAACGTGTGCTTTGCGTATACTTCAAGGGATGAAATATCACATTCAATGGGCCAGGTTGTGTCAGAGGTGTTGGATGATCAAGTTGCAACGAAGCAGATTGATGAGAAGATCCTCGCTGATAATTTTTATTTTGGCCCTGACACCCCACCGGTGGACCTTTTGATCAGAACCAGCGGTCACACTCGTCTAAGTGACTTCCTGATATGGCAGGTGAATGAGCATGCAGAGATTGAATTCTTGAACGTGTACTGGCCCGACTTCACCGCGCCACATTTCTACTCCGTGCTAGTCAGGTATGGCTTCAAGAGGTTATTCGCCGCCAAGTTCCAAGAGCTCAAGGCTGCTGTGTTTTCTACAGGGTCTGGTCATTTAAAGACTGTGGACCTACGCTCCTTACCACCGGCACCACCGCTTGTGTCCATCTTGGGCAAGAATTAAGAGGCCTAACATAGCTAGATAGAACATATATTCAATGAATCGCTTTCTTAATGACAACCGTCTCAATCACCTTCTTAAATTCCTTCTTGCCGAGCTCCTTAGTCTTGGCTTCACCCATCTTACGCATGAAGGCATTGAGCACGACAACGTCGGCAACCAGCGCCAACAGCCCAAAGAATAGACAGAGTAGCACCCTATAGTGCAGTTTAAACAGCTCAGTATTGTATGAGGTCCATGTCCACACGGCCCATACTACCGCAAAGACGGTCACCATGACGTTGATGATGTTTGTGATGTACGAGTTAACCTCTTTCCAAACCTGCGATGGAGAGACAAAGTCATCATCCACCTTGGTCTTGCCACGGTGCACTATCTTTTGATATTCCTCCTCCTCAACCTTGGATCTCAGAAGATCCAGCTGCTTCTGGAACTGTGGGGAATATTTCCTCGTCACGGGTACGGGATTATATGGCGATAGACCCATCAATAGTGTCAATAGTGGGATGTGGCTGAGGTGGGCTCGCTGTATGTACAACAAGTCATTCGTTGTGATCCACTGCCTCTCTCTAATCACAGCACCGTGAGGCACACTATCCAGATGCTCCAGTAGGTTGCGGGGCAGCTGATATCTCATTGGTGTTGGGATGGTGCTGGTTGAAGTGTAAGAGCGTAGATCAAAGCTATATCAAAGAATCCCTTTGAACAAATAACTGCCAAAACGATCGGGTACCATATCTATCACGTGACTGCCAAAACGGTCGGGTACCATACATATCACGTGACTTCCAAGCTTCGCGAATTCTTGACGATCTCCCCTCTCCCGCCTCCGAATCTCGGCTTTGCTGCTCGGCCAATCAGTGAACTAAGAAATAATAAATGGGCGGTAGCGCCAACAGAGCACGTGACAGAGTGACGCTCTGCTTCAGTTTTATAAAGGCCGGAGAAGATGCCCAGCAGCAGCAGGAGCAGCAGCAACTAGGGAGATCAACAGCGAAAGAAAGACCGATGTTTGCACTTAGAACAAGACAAGCTGCTGCGCGCGCACCATCACTGGCCCGCTATCTCTCCATTAAGGCATTGTCAACGCCCAATGAGAATGCCATCAAGTTCCAAGTTGACCAGCCGCTGTTGAAAGATGCAAACTCGTCATACCAGATCAGCGTGCTCACACAGGCACAGAGCCCGCTGGCCTCTAAGATCTTTGAATACTCCTCGGATGTGGAGAGTCTGCTCATTGGCGGCAACTTTATCACCGTCAACAAGAATGAGTTTGCCCACTGGAACCAGGTGAAGCCTGTGGTGGAGTCGATCTTGGAGTCGCATCTTTTGAAGAAGGAGCCCGTGATGGACATGAAGGAGGTGAAGAGACTCGCCGAGGGAAAGTTTGGCGAGTCGAAGGCCATGACGGAGGAGGAGTTGGAGATCTCGGAGGAGATTGCCGAGCTCATCGAGACGAGAATCAGACCAGCCATCCAGGATGATGGTGGTGACATTGTGTTTTTGAGATATCAAGCTGGGAAAGTGTACATCCAGCTTCAAGGTGCATGCACAAGTTGTTCTCTAAGTGACGAAACGCTAAAGTCTGGCATTGAGAGCATGCTCAGTCATTACGTCGAGGAGGTTGAGGAGGTGGTGAACCTCGCAGAGGTGGAGTTCAACAAGTTTGAAGAGAAGCTCAAGATGCAGAGGGAGTCTAGAGCATGAGCCATTCGGTCATTTTTTTTTTTGCATATTCCTGGGAACGGGGTTACGGAGTTATACATTACGGGTTGTTTACGTTAAAGAGTGTAGTGTCAACAACTGTAGCCATCAATCTTTTTAGCCAGCTTGATGTCAATGTCAGAGACACCGCCAATATCATGCGTTGTCAGAGTTATTTCCACTTTGTTGTACGTCTGCATTTTTTTGTTAGTTTAGTAGCACGCTACGGCTCTCTTCTACTCACTGTGAGTATTGTAGGGTGATGACCCCAAAGATGGCTGCGCATAGCCACCTTACTTAGGAAAGCCTGTGGTTAGTATCTGTCAACAGGTGAAACATAAAAAAAAACCCCTACCCATGTGCTCTCAAAGTCCTTGAGCTTGAACTCCTTGTGTATCGCATCCTGCGTAATGGTCCATCCTGGTACCAGGTGCTGAATCTCCGAGCTTTTCAGCCTCTGAGCTGCAACTTTGCCAATTTTGTTGTACATGAACAAATTTGAGGATCAGTGTGATCTGAGCCGGCAATGGTGATGCTCCTTTAGCGTTATCCTGTTGATGTACGCCAGCCAGCCATGAGCGTTTTCTTTACATGAATTTAATGAAAAACATCAACAACCTCAAACACAACAAACAGCTGCGAAGGTCCAAAACGATGTCGCTCACCTCCGACGAGCTCAATTATCTCATCTGGCGCTACTTCCAGGAGCACGGGCTTGAAGTGTCGTCGCTGGCGCTGCTCGATGAGTCCACAGTGGCAGACTTTGACGCTCGTTATGGCAACGCTGTGCCCATTGGCTCACTCGTGAACATCGTTCAAAAGGGCCTGCTCTACACGCAAGCGGACAAGCTGGTGACGATCAATGGAGAGCCACTCAGAGAGGAGGAGTACGGCGAGAAGATGACGCTTTTCCATGCGCTGGGTACGGATGCCTCGATAAACGGCACACAGTCGCCAACGGACAGATTTGAGCCCGTCAAGGGAAACGAAGGGCCGATCAAAGAGGATAGAGACGTGGATATGGATTCTCGAGAACGGTCGCCAGATTTCATTAAGGTGATGCAGAAGAAGCTGGGGCTTGGGGAGCCTGCGACGGTGATTGCAACGAACACCGTGTCGGCCAACGTGCTGGCTTATGGCCTCACAGACTCGCGTGCAAAGCTGCGAATCCTTGATACTGACACCACTTTCATACTCAATCATCCGGCACATACACTCCTGGATGCTGGTCCGTTCTCAGGAGACGTGACGACGCTGGCATGGAACCCCAGTGGAGATTTACTCGTCACCGGAGTTGAGAGTGGAGAACTACGGCTGTGGACTAAAGAGGGAAATCTACGCAACGTGCTATCCGTCCACCAAGCAGCAGTGATCACTACACGCTGGTCACCCGATGGTGCACACATCCTCACAACCGATGCAGAAAACGTGACGATACTCTGGGACTCGTCATCGGGGAACGTTGTACAATACGTTGAGAATCTGAAACCAGAGACGCCCACAAATGCGACACCGACTCCATTGGAACCCTCAATATGGCTTGGAATCGACTCGACGTGGATGGATGACCAGAATTTTGTAATACCGGGTCTGAATGGATCAGCACTTGTTTTCCATGTGGGGGACCGTACGCCCGTGGGGACGCTCGTGGGACACTCAAAGCCATTGTCATCGATCAAGTTCAACAAGACCGTACAGCTATTGGCGACTGCATCGGATGACCGGACGATACGTGTGTGGAATGGGGCAAACTTCAACTTTACTCAGATACTGGTGGGCCACTCACAGCCAATCACATATATGGACTGGTTTAATGGCAGATGGATCATCAGCTGCGGACTGGATGCCACAATCCGAGTATGGGAAGTGGTACACGGGAACCAGCTGGGGATGGGACTCACCGATGGTGTTCCAATCGTGGCGGCCTCCCTTTCACCTGATCGTAAACGCATCGCCGTGGGAACAACGGAGGGCATCATCACGGTGTTTGAAATTTCAATACAGAGGGAGGTGACTCTCAAGAACGTGGCTGAATACCAGCCTGATGTGCCCCAAGGAGAGGAGGAGAACAACATTACTGGGTTGGAGTGGGACTGTGAAGGGGCCACTGTATGTGTGGGATACTCACACGCAGAGAGCGTGATAGTGACCTTGTGAATGTACTAATAGAATGCATTACGACCCATGTATCTTTAATTTTAGCTCTCCACTTTGCGTTTCTTACGCTTGGACACGACAACAGGCCGTCTTTTCAACTTCTTGATTACATTGGCATCAAACTCAGAGTCACACGCGGGGCACTTGGCATCATTGGGGATCTCGCTAAGGATGCACAGACACACTGAGCAGACAAAGCCAATGTCCACAACTTTACCAGTGAGAAAGCACGATGCTCGGAAGTCAATGTCTGCCATAGTGGGCTTCACCATCAGATGCCTCAACGATGGATCGATAAAGAATGCAGTGGATAGGTACTGGACAAGGCCATCCAGGTTTTCAATGCTCAGATAGACACCTCCAGTGGCATCTGCAGCCTGTTGTAAGAACGTAGCCGTGGAGCTCAGTTGTGCCACGCTGATGGGGATCTTCATCTTTTGTGCGGCAAAGATGCAGTTCATGATGGGGATGTAGTTCAGGTGCTCGTCCGGCGAGGTGTTCACCGCAAGGATTCGCGCCTTCACCAGCGAGTCTGCCTGCTGGATCTTGTTGATGTATGAGAGTGCCATTGACAGCGATGCAGACAGAGTGTTTCTTGGGGGTTTTGTAGGTGGTGGTGCCTCCAACAGGGCCTTGAGACTGCGCAACACCGTCTCATCAACGTATTGGAACTGTCTGTACATCTTGGACTTGATGAATTTGCTCTGCACGGGCGGTTCCAATCCCGGTGTGGCATTCCTCGATTCCTCATCGCCCGATGAGGGCCTCGTCTGTGGCTGTTGGTTGTCTGTGTCCTTTGCCGGGAAGAGAAACTGTGCGCCATCGGCATGGCTCGCTATGACAGCAACCCTGTTGGCACTGTTCAGTGCCAGGTGGGAGTTCAGTGCGATGACCAAAGACTCGAGAACCGTCTTGAGGGCGCGTTCCGGTCCCAGCCGGTGCCAGTGGATGGCATTTGTGTCGAGTATCACCGTGAGCAATGAGGGTGATTCAGCTGATGTTAGCGTTGGTTTGTGTGTTATTCGACATTGATATACCCACCATGAAGTGTCTTTACGGCTGCTTCTGTGGCGAATGCCCTGTCTGCGATGGCGTCCATCTGCGGGTTGTTGCTGGTGATGATATTGTAAGCCCTTTGGTACTAGTGAAAAAATTGGCTCTCACCAATGGCTGGGAACGCTCAACAGGTCAATCAAAATAGCAATGGCCAAACGGAGCAAGCAGCAGGAGCAGGGCAATGGAAAGAAGCACAAGGAGGACTCGAGGCTGGACACTGTGTTTGGGCAATACAGGGCGCTCCCTGTGTCACAGAGCGTGCTGGATAATGTGACAGAGGACTCCGAGCCTGTGGATGCAGAGACGTACCTGGCGATTGTGAGGTGAGTTTTAGCTCTTGGTGTGGGATATACCACGCTACTGACAACAACTGCAGGAAGCAAGCTGAGAATGGACCACCGGTGATGTTTGTTTCCAATGTGAAGGAGGTTGAGACACCTGAGGAGGAGGAGGAGGAGGAGGTACGAACTGAGCCAATTGACAGGGAATTCCACAAGCTGGCGATGGACGAGTTTATACAGCTGAGAGAGCAGCTCCCAGACGCTGGTGTCGTCGATATACCCAAGGACTTTGTGTTCCCGGAGACGTTCACCGCCTGGAGACAGTACTGCATGACGCACGAGCCCACCGTGGCCCTGGTGTCGAACCTCGACCAGGCACTCACGCTGAAGCTGCTGGTTTACTTCACCAAGTGGCTGGCACCCAAGACCCCCGAGCGTCTCTCACAGTGGCTGTTTGCGGTGCTCACGCGGGTGCTCACGCCGTTGGCAGCCTCTGATGTTTCCGTTGTGCGCGAGCTTGCAAAAAGAGCACAGCAATTGGCCAGGCGGGAGGGGATGAGCGAGACCACCAGCTTCACGTGCCAGCTGGTGATCCATGTCGTTGGCGATGCTTTCGGGCAGTGGGATTTATTGCTGTGATACTCTTGTGATGTAATCGTTATCGGGTATTCATTCCCAAACGAGCGTAACGGCCCGTGCCAAGAAAAAATTAGTGTAAAGCGTTGCTTCTCAGGCCCCTTTTTGTTCTCCAGGATATAATCCCCAGTGGATCAGATGGGAAAGATCGTCGTTCTCGGGTGAGTGTCAGGTCCCTTTTTTGGTCTTACAAAGGCGGAGGAACACTAACAACCACAAGTGCCGGAGTGTCCGGGCTCACGTGTGCCCTCAAGCTGCTAGAAGAAGGCCATGAGGTGACCATCGTTGGGAAGCACATCCCGGGCGACCTGGACATCGAGTATACCTCACCGTTCGCAGGTGCCAACTGGCACTCGTTCGCCGCAGACGACGACTACGACTTGCAGGAGGTGGACATGGTGGGCTACAACAAGTTTTTCGAGCTCGCGCAGGACCCTGGTGCTGGTGTACACGTTGTCCCCTCGGTGCGCTTCATCAGAGAGGACTCGCTGGTCAATGGCAAGCAGACGATCCCCTGGTTTGCAGACAAGGTGCATGGCTTTAGAACGCTGGCAAGAGAGGAGGCTCCTCCTGGAGAGGACTTTGTCGGTGGCTGGGGCATGGACACAGTCACGATATCCACCACGATCTACCTACACTACCTCTTGCAGAAATGCTATGCGCTGGGAGCGGTGCTCAAACGTCACAGTGTCGAGCACGTTAAGGATGCGCTTGACCTCCACGCGTCCGGTGAGAAGGCAAGCCTCGTGATCAACTGCACGGGGCTCAATTCCCGGTTCCTTGGCGGGGTCCAGGACGAGAAGTGCTTCCCCATCAGGGGACAGGTTCTATGGGCACGCAACAGTGCCACCAGACAGGTGTCGGTCAAGATCAAGGGGTACGAGGGTGAGTCGTTGTACATGTTCCCTAGAAAAGAAGGAGGCTGTATCATCGGAGGCACCTTCCTTCCTAACCAGTGGGGGTCTCTCCCGGACCCTGAGCTTACAAAGCGTATGGTTGCCCGTGCAGAGAAGTACATCCCTGAGTTGACAGACCCAAAGCTGGGGAACGCATCAAAGATCGAGGTGTTTAGAGAAAACGTTGGTCTGAGACCAGCAAGGGTCGGTGGCGTGAGGGTTGAGAGGGAGGGCAATGTCATCCACAACTATGGCATTGGGCCTGCTGGATACCAGGCGTCCTACGGCCTGGCAGCCCGCGTTGTCCAGCTGGCCAGGGCTTTTTACAGAGAGGCAAAGCTGTGAATAGAACGATGGCAAGAGCTTAGAGGGAAAATCAGTAGCAAACAGCCAAAACAGCCAAAACAGCCCTTCAATTGATTGCCCGTTTAAAGCAGATCTCGAAAGCTTCTCGAACGATCGATTTGATGGAAAAAAAAAAACATACAGATCCGCAATCAAAACGGAGTAGCAACTGAAGCTCATCGACAAGAGCAGCAACAACAACGAACACAGCACACTGAATGGACAAGATCCTGAACTGGTCGCTGGCACAGGAGGACCCGGAGACCGCAGCGAAGGTCCCACCGCCAGACCCGCAGCTGCTGGCAAAGCTCTTTGGCGCAGCTGACGACCCGCAGCTGATGAAGCAGGCCATCGCCGTCCTCGTCTCGGAGGAAGAAACCCTCGAGAATAGGGTCGTTGCCCTCGAGAACTTTGAGATGCTCATCGAGAACTTGGACAACGCAAACAACATCGAGAACATGAAGCTGTGGGAGCCCCTCATCGAGTACTTATCTCCTGAGAAGCCACTCGAGCTACGCTTGCTCGTGTGCTCCATCATCGGCACCGCTGTGCAAAACAACGAGAAATCACAGTTGGACTTTACCAATTACGACAAGGGTGTGCCCGCCTTGGTCTCCCTCGCCAAGTTGCCAGAGACGAGGCTCAAGGCCCTCTATGCTCTCTCCAGTTTGGTAAGAAACAATGCTTCTTGTTACGAACGCTTCCATCAGCAAGGAGGATGGGACCTGCTGGGCCCAATCATCTCAGAGGAAACTGAACAGAAGGTAAAGCTGAGATCGCTCAGCTTGCTCAGCGCAATCCTGAGCTCTGGAAGGCAGGAGGATGTTTTTGACCATATTTCACAGTATGGCATCGTGACGATGCTCACCTCCTTGGTGAAGAAGGGCAATAACATCTCGCTCGTGGACAAGTCGATCAATATCATCGTATCCCTGATAAGAGACGGATACAAGTTCACAGATGACGACCGCAAAAGCATATCACATACCGTTGAGCTCGTTCAGGCTGAGCTCCTCGATGTGGTTAACCTCGATGACTTCCAACTACTCAAGCAAGTGTTGTGATTGCTGATTTCTGTTCGAAACCTAATACTAATATAATTGGAACTTTCTATAGACTCGAGTTCATTAGAAACAGGAAAAGATGAGTCAAGGTGTATTACCCTGTGTTCAGTAGCTCGTTGTCGTCTTTCGACGTGAGTAATTTCATCACAGAGGCTTCCACGTTGCTGTTCATCGCGGTCTTTCCATCTCTTCCAGGAGGCAAACGCCCGCCCTGTACACATGTGTATAGCGATTTCAACGTGGGCATCACCGCCATGACCCTCTGTGCCCGCACTTCGGTCATGAACTTCAACTGTAGAAGCATCTGGAAATACGTATCTCGACAGTCTTTACCGGATTTAATGGCACCAACGTTAGCAAACTCTGGGTTGCGCTCCAACTTATCATATCTGGCTCCAGCAATGGCATACGTGAAAGATTTCAGCCAGATCGAAGACTCATGTATGTTCTTTGTGGTGAAGATTTTAAACCCTGCAACTTGTAATTCGGTGATCGTTTCCTCCATCTCCTTTAAACTTAACGAATCCTCCACGTTGGCCTTCTTTCTCCTCTTACTCTGCTGTACAGCCTCATCATCTCTCATTCGAGCAGTATACCGCCTATTCTCTGTATTTTTGAGCCGTTGAATAAGCTGCTCCCACTCCATTATCATGATCACAATGCTATCGAACTGCGGATGATCCAGTCGGAATTTATTGAACTTTGACAGCAGCGTCTCCATCTCCATCATGCTAACAAAGTCCTTCGCGTCGTAAATGAGACAACACTTGTCCTCATCAATGATATGTGGCGACGTAGGTATGAATGAGTCCGTCACTTGGTCATACTTTGAGGTAACCTTCCGTTGCCAAATCACAACTGGATCATCTTTGAAGGATTCCTTAATTTCAATGCCCTCGAGTTCAGATTCGCACTTCTTATGCTTAATCAACGAAAGTACAACTTTTGGGATATGGATGATCATCTCGTCAAGCAACTGTTCCTTCGTTCTTGTAACCTTATTGGCATCTTTCAGTCGACGCAACTCATCGCGTTGTTGTTGCTTCGTTGCCTTGGTCTGAGCTTTCTCTTGTGCTTTAGTAGGGACAGCTGAATCAGTCTTTGAGCGGGCCGCAGCGCGAGCAACTTTAGGTGCACTTGCTCCGCTAGGGGATGCACGAGCAATCGCTGTTCTGTCTTCATACGTAGCTGGACGCTTAGAAGGTGTCGATCTTGCAGGTGAAGAAGCTGGACTTGACGTTTGAAGCATGGCAGCACTCGCCTGTTTCTGCTTTGCCAATTCGCTCCTCTGTTTCTGATACCTTTCCCTGGTGCTCGATGCATTTGATATGAGCTTGTTCAGGAACGGATTGGATTTTTCACTTGAGGTAAGCCTCTTGTCGTAATCGTACTCTTTCGCCTTGTCAAGGATATCCGGTGGAATCACCGAGTTCAATGATTTCAACGGCTTGACTACCCTAATTGGGCCGATTGATGAGGTGTAATCGTCTTCCTTCACCGGGGAGCTTGAGAGGATAACGTTGTGCTCAGAAACGGCAAGATCATCCTCATCATCTGTGTATGTTTGCTCAACTGTGGGATGTGGTTGGAGGCTTTTCTTCGTCGAGGGCCTTGGTGGTGGTGAACTCTCAAAAACAAACAACTTTGGGAAAGTATGGTCCTCAATGGATTCCACTGCACTTGTATCCAGTCCGTGTGCTAGAGTTGTGATATCCTTCGTGGTCTTGCTCCTCAACTCTGGAGTGATAGCAGGTGTATGTTTCTCTTTCAACGGTTCAATGGTATCGCCAATCTTGAAATTGGGAGGACTCCTCCTTACAGGCGTTTTATTCGATGACAATTGAGAATTCAAGGAAACAATATCAACGGCATAACTGTCACTGTCACTATCACTGTGGAATATGTCATTTAGAAGCCTCTTTGCCTCCTCTGCTGTTGCTGGAGAGACTCTTTCAAGTGATGAGGTTGGTGTCAACCGATGGGTGGTTCCCCCATTAGAAGTCGGGCCAGCATGAACAGAGTCCTGTGGTGTGTTCAGACACACCACAGGTACAGCGGGGCTGTTTTTCCTCTTTGGAGGCCGAGTTTGTGTAGATGTGAATGATGGACCACCATCTGAGAGTCTGAGGAAAGTCAGCGAGGTTCACGGAAGAAGGTAAGGAACGGACTCACATCTCAATGATCTCATCTTCAGATAGAAGATCGACGATCTCAGCCATTTCTCCAGGGCTTCCGACAGTGGCCAACTTGTCCGGATGAATTGAATTAGTTCGTGTCTTTTCGATGGATCAGTTACGCCAAGACGCGCGCCGCGCTTTGCTTTTCGATCCAAAACCTGAAATCGGTTAGGCAACGGTTGACAGCCAAACAATAGCTGGGCGATGGCTGAATTAAAGAATAAGCTGTCATAATTTATCGACAGCGGCCAGATGAACTAGACGCGTACCAGCAGCATGATATATATCACGTCTGCATGGGCGTTTGATCCAAAGTCAAGTGGTCACGTGACTGACGGTTTTGTGACGAAAAATTAATGACAACCGTGAGGTTCGAACTCACGCCTCCGAAGAGACTAGGACCTTAACCTAGCGCCTTAGACCACTCGGCCAGGTTGCCTGTTATATGTTGTGGTAAAGGCTTACAAGAGCCTAGAGCTCAATATTATAGTCACGTGCTGGATCACGTGATTGAGGATATGCAATGGCTACTGCTCCTATAACAGAGCCTTGGTGCATACCGTTACCGCCAGAGGATGCATGGCGGCAAGGACTCTTACCGACGCCGCAAATGGTTTATTTTGAGCGATGCGACGAGTGACCTCATGTACATGAACCACAAAACCAAATGTTTTTGTGTCAAATTCCATCCCATAAATCAGCATAAATTCGGCAACATGATCTACTCCCACATAGACCACACCGTTCCTAGCTACTTGAAGAGTGAGTGCACTATTTATGTGGATCTGGTGTCGATTCTAACTTCCGCAATCCAGTATGAGATTTTCTGCCGCTTTATGCATCACGATACTTGGAGCCACCGGCTTCTCCGCAGCCTTGGTAGAGACGGAGATATTCAAGTTGACCAACCCAGCTGCACTTGCTGAGCAAGCAGAGACGGAAGAGGATGAGTATGACATTGGTGAGGAAGCTGAGCCAGCGGTCCCAACGTACAGCTCGGCCTGCTCACAAGAGCACTACCACGTCCGCTCTCAGGTTGACTTGGATCGAATAAGCGGCCAGTGTAAAGACATTACTGGATCGATTGTGATCGATGGCTACGACAGCCCTGTGATCGACACTGGTGGCTTGCAGACTGTTGGAGGTGACATTCTTGTATCGAATGCCACAAACTTGGTGAGAGTCAACTTGCCAACGCTCGCTGTAATTGGGGGAACGTTTACTTTGAGAGAATTAACTTCTTTAACTTCTGTCAACGCACCATACTTGAATACAGTGGGGGAGATAGATTGGAGGATCTTACCTATATTGTCCACCGTCAACTTTGAAACGGGTCTTTTTGATGTGAAGAGCATCACCATTTCTGATACCTCCATGACAGGCTTCTACGGGTTTGATGTCGATAGCTTGGACACATTGAACATCAACAACAACAGATTCATGGAGAGCATCAGTTCTAACGTGAGGGGAATCACTAGAAAGTTGAGCATTAGTGCCAATGCTAGAAATGCCCAGGTATCGTTCCCAAGCTTGGAGTTTGCCAACAACATCACCATCAGGGACGCTTCGTCATTGAACATCCAATCGATTGAAGGCGTCAACGCCTCGATGGAGTTGATCAACAATAACTTCCAGAGCATCAAGTTCCCCAAGTTAAAGAGCATAGGTGGTACGTTGTCTCTTATTGAAAACTACGAGTTGAAAGATGTGGACTTCTCAGCTACTGAGGACATTGGTGGTGGGTTAATGGTTTTGAACAACACCAACATTGACAAGATAAACTTTCTTCCTCGGTTGTCGAGCGTGGGTGGTGCCCTTGAGTTCGTCGGAGACTTTAGAGAAGCATCATTTGCAAAGTTGAACTTGGTTAGAGGTTCAGCTATCATCAAGACTGCATCCGATGGGTTTGATTGTTCGAAATGGATCCGTGGGGGAGATCAGAACGGAACCCGGAGCTCCATCATCAGAGGAGGTAAGATTGTCTGCACCAGCGGTGGCAAGCAGCAGGTTGTGAAGTACGATCAGGATGGAAGTGTTGTGGATGAGGAGACCTCCTTCCTTGGTGATGCAGACAGCGATCATTCTAAGGCGGGGGAGAATGCTGGCGTGGCGATACAGGTGCCCAAATCCATGATGTCTGCAGTGGCCATAGCTGCCATCGTCTATGCCCTGGGTATTTAGAAAGGCTTGAAACTTGAAATGATGAAATCCTTGTTGGAAGATGAAAAACTCACTGCCTTCGTAGCTTTCGACCTGAGGCCTGTGAGCAGTTGGGACCTCATCGTGGAGTGTTCGGAGACCCTCATGCACGCATGCGTTCTGCCATTTCCGCACGGGCGCCGTTGGGGGTAGTTGGAGAACTCGGGCTCGGGCTCCCCCCCCACCAAAACCACCGAAGAGTCTCTAAAATACGGGAGACTTGGATGCTCACGAGCCGATAGGTGTCATCAGCAGGATGTCAATGTCCGACCACGTTCCCCTGAAGAGACGGCGGAAGACGTCGAGCTGTGCCTCGTGTCGTAAGCTCAAGACCCGGTGCGACTTTGAGGCCCCCACAGGCAAATGCCACCGATGCAACGTCTTGAAGATCGCATGCTCACTGACGGAAGAGAAAGGTCTCCCGAAGGAGGTCGAGCACAGGGAAGACCAGGAGGATGACAGGCTGGATCGAATTGAGGGTCAGATCTCGGAGATTCTGACCAAGTTGGGACGCGATAAACCGGTGAAGAACTCCGATTACAAGTATGTGGAGAACCTGGGCCAGGGAAAGTCCAACCATCTCGATAACTCGACATGGAATGCTCCTCTGAATGTGATATCACGCCTAGATTATAAGCTGTTTGGCAGGGTGGATGGATACAAGGCCTTTGCACAGCTATGCGAGAAGGAATTCATCCAAGGGTTTTACCATGAGCGTGAACAACTTTGCATACGGCTTGGGACAAACTTCCTGACAATTGCACATTTCTGGATCGTTCCCGGTGGGATCAGGGAGATTTCAGATGACTACATTCGCCAACATCCCTTCATAGCTGCAGTGTTCGTTCTCCTGGCTATGGGGTTCGATGAGAACTACTCCCACGAGGAGGAACAGCAAACTCTGTACTGGATCGTGCGGAGAATGTTAGCAATGTCTCTTACAACGTCCCCAGTCACTGACCATGATGTGGAGGCCATCTTGTACTGTGCCTTATACAATATAGCACGGAAACCACTTCAACCGTTACTGGATACCTGGACGATCTCCAGCGATGCCATGAAACAGATGATGGTTTGCACAAACTTTCAAGGTATCGAAGCCAAGGTCAAGGCAAGAGACTATAAAGAAGCTGACTTGTTTCATTTGAGAATCTGGACATTGCTTTGTGTATGCCATCTTCAAAATTCGATTGGAAGTGGCAAGCCACACCTAATACCACATGACTACCTAGACGTGTGTGATCTTGTCATTGAGTACCCTTGGGCAAACTTGGAAGACAACGTGAACTATGCTCTGGTGAAACTCACAAAGCAGGTACATCGTATGTTCTACACCAAGGATCTAATCCTCAACCTCATTAAGTATGAACAGATTGAGAATGTGGAAAATGTCAAATGCTTCCGGTTTGAAGAATTGCACGACTGGCATAAACATTGGAGGGAACTGATAGATCAGGACGCTTCGGGAACCCTTCTCTTCAACTTTGATTTCTATCACATCATTCTTTCACGACGCTTCATCGCATCGTACAAAACCGTATCTGACTATAAAGTGGTAAAGTACATGGATATCGCCTACAACACGGCAATCTTCCACTCCAGATCTATCTTGGATAGGTTTCTCCAACTGCCAAAATCTCAAGTCAAGGGATCTCCAAGCTTTTTGTTGACCCAAGTGGTGTACTCTTGCCTTACTCTTTATGACTTTCAGAGTAAGCTTGAAAACAAGTTCAACATCAAGTCTATAAACCTCCTTTCAAGGGTTTATTGGCACTTGAACCACGTTGGCGAGACCAAAAATGATGCGACTGACACTGTCGGTCAGATAATCAAGACCCTAGTGGACGTTCGTACAGACCCTGTCCCAGAAAACGAGCCACCTCAAACGAACGAGTTTGAGCTGGATTACAAGCCGTTACATGACGAAATCAGTTATGAGTACACAAGCGATCTCAGGACTAGCAGAAATGACGACGAGTTGCTGAATGTGGATAAGTTCGATACGTTTGAGGATTTCTTCAAGGGTATTTTGGGTCAGTAATCGTATGTGTTGTGACCGACTAATTTAATGCCATATATACACATCAACGTAGCTCCACGTTGAACATCTCACTCAAGTTGTCACGGACTTTCTCTTGCAACACGTTGACTTCATCATTTGTCACGTTTCTATCCATCGACTGGTAGTTGACACGGTAACACTGTGAGTTTCTGCCCGTCTTCGGGTGGCTGAACTCATCCACCAGGGTCACACTCTCCACTAGATCACCAGCAACGTTTCTAACAATCTCCATGAGATCATTTATATGAACTTTCTCATGTTCTGAAGGAACCCAGAAGGCCACATCTCTTACTGTACCAGGGTATTTGGAGTATGGCTTGAAAGTGGAAATCTTACCCTGCTGGAATTGGCCATGGAACCGCTCATCCAAGGTCCAAAAGAGTCGAATATCTGGAATTCCAAAGAGAAGCATGGCAATTCTGTCAAGGCCGATACCAAAGGCCCAGCCGATGGTGTTTTCAATGCCAGAGTTGGTGAGCACCTGTTGTTTGACCACTCCACAGCCACAACACTCTAACCATTCACCTTTCCACCACACCTCGATCTCCCAGCTCGGAGCTGTCCATGGGAAGTATGCCTCGACCCATCTCACCTTCAGTGGCTCGTTCAGGTAAGGCTCATCCGACCCTGCAAGCTTAGCGGCCTTCTTAGCCTCGTTGAAAACCTCATTGACTAGTATCTCGATGGTTCTTTTGAGATGCTTCGCCACTAGGGTTGTCTCTTGGTCGGTCATGTAGTCCTGCTTTGGGTTATTTTCATTCATCTGCGTTGGTGTATCTTCAACAACAATCTCCACCGATGGGAGTTCCTCAATGTCCTTCTCCAGCTGTTTCAGCAAAGAAGACTCATCCGAATAGTCATCACGTCTCCAGATACGTCCTCCTTCCATCTGGTGGAATCCTGGGTAGTGTGTTCTATCGATCTCATCTCTTCTGTAAACGTCAGCAGAGATGAAGTAGCCAGGTGTTTTACAATCAATGAAGCACTCACGCTCATGGGCGGAGGTATGTGTACGTAGCAAGGTCTTCTCATTGATATAGTATGTGTCGGTCTTGGATCTTCCCGGATGGTCTGGTGGGAAGCCGAGGGAGTCGAAATTCTCGTATGTGGTCACCACGGGCTTGAAGTTGTTGTAAAAGGTGTATCCCAGCCCGGTGAATCTCTTCTCCACCAGCTCTCGAAGAATGCCAATAGGATGGTTGGGCTGCAAATGGAGCGATCTCTCCGTCAGTGCGAGGATTGACGGTGTGACGTTGGTCCAGTCATCGGTTTGATAGGACTTCTGCCCAACGGTGATTGTGTCCAGTTCTTCTGATGTTAGCAGCGCAGGCATCGGAGGGTGATGTACGTACTCGAGTGCAGGAATCGCCGGGTGAGCAGCCTGCAGGAACCCGTGAAGCTCGTTCTTGCCAGGGACATCGCGTTGCAGCTTCGATTGGCGTTCGTGATGAGTTTCACGCTCACATTAGTACAAACCGGTCGGAACTCACCGGAAAGGCTTTTTTTGGTTTTTCCCCCGTGATCATCGGCCGTTGAACTTAGCATCATCGAAGGCAGAGGAAAGCAGGCGCAAAATGTTCGGCCTCGGACTCAAGTCACTCGTGAGACCACAGGCATCGCTCAGCTTTGCCTCAGGAAAGAGATTCTCTCATGAATACGGTGCGTTTTTCCCCCTATTAAATACCTCATTCAGGCCATCACTAACAACATCGCAGCTCCGAGATTCAAGGAGATCAAAAAGGCACAGAAGGGACGTGTCCCTGTACGCACCGGTGGGTCTACAAAGGGAAACACTCTGAAGTTCGGTACGTATGGGATCCGTCTTAAAAGTGAGGGGACGAGGCTCAAGGCCATCCAGCTGAAAGAGGCCGACAACATCATCATGAAGTTCATGAGAGCCAACGGAGGAAAGCTCTGGAGACGTCTCTCTACGAGTATCGGTGTGGCCATCAAAGGTAATGAGACAAGAATGGGTAAAGGTAAAGGTGCCTTTGACCACTGGATGGCGAGAGTGCCTACAGGGAAAGTTCTGTTTGAGTGCGGAGGTGAAAACTTGCATGAACAGGTGGCCAGGGAGGCCATGAGACGCGCAGCAGATAAACTTCCAGGCCAATATGAGTTCGTAACGAGGGATTCTCCCGTGAGAATCGGTATGAGATCGTTCCAAGACGAGCAGCCGAAGATAAACTACTACGAAGAGGCGAAGAAAAACCCAACAAAGGCTTGGAGTAACAAGCTCAAAGCTGAAGATGATATGTACAAGATCTACAGAGGCCGTTGAAAGAACAAACACCTTGTATATATAATTCCACAAAGAGGTCTTTTTTTTTGAATCCACTCGTAACTTCAAGACTCTAAAGTCACCATGGACTTTGCGATGAAGCCCTCCAAGTGATATATGGATTTCGTACCCAAGCAGAGTCTCTCATCGAAAAGAGCCGCATGCTCGATGATACGCTGTTGGTGCTGAGACTTGACAAGGTGAATGAGCTCGAATGCAAGCGTCTTGAGAATGATCTTCGGTGGAATGCAGTGCGAGATCAATTCATAGCAAACGGTTCTGGACTGTGAGATACAGGAAACGGACCGGTCTTTGGAGATGTTGACTGCGAGTTTCTTTATGACAGCTTCCCAATCGAGTTCGATCATTGGCGTCTTTATCGATATCGAATCATTCTGCATCGCCAGGGCCTCCATAAGAAGCATTGCCCGACGTAGGTTTCTGTGCGACGATATGGCAACCTGTTCGAGCACGGCTGTACGGTCATCGGTGATGTTGATCTCCTGCTTCGTGCTCAGCTTATCAAGCACATCCACAACGTCAGCTACTGTGGGAGAGGCAATCCTTATCAACAAAGTTCTCGACTTGATAGGTGCGATGATGTTCGACGTTGTGTTGGAGATGAGAATGAGACGGATGTTTCTCGAGTACTTCTCCATCGTGCGACGCAATGCCGCCTGTGCATCCCTACTCAGCGAATCGGCCTCATTGATCACCACGACTTTAAAGCGGTGCTTGCCCGAAAAGTCCATCTGCTCTGTCTGGGCAATCTCTTTCAAAAGATCCTGGATCACAACTCTGTCGTTGTTGCCAAGATCACTCGGGGTGATCTCCATGTGGTAGGGGGAGGAGACAACGTTGAACTCGAGCTTCTTGGAGTTCAGTTGAAAAGTACGGACGTCGATCTTCATCTTCTCGACACCAGCACCGAACAGTTCACGAAGGAGGACAAGAACACGGGTCTTCTTACCGGCTCCGGATGGACCATACACCAACAGATGGGGGAAATCCCCTGAGGAGGCCTAGTATTGTAGTCAGTAATTTGCCCTCCTTGAATAAACGCTGGTTTCTCGGTACTCACCAATGCCTTCAGGCGATCTGAGACCTCGGCATGGTAGTCCAGCTGGGCCAATGTTGATGGACGGTATTTGTCAACCCAGAGAGACATCCTAATTCGGTTTGTGTTGTCCTATGTTCTCTCAAATGGGCATGAGGAGCTCCGAAAAGTTTCGCGTCTCCCTCGCAAAAATTACGCGTGCGAAGACGCATCGACGCTGAGCTTAACTACAGGAAACATTGGAACTACTCTTAATTGACTATCACAAAACTCAAAAGGACAAACACGGTACAACCATACAGCAGTGCCTGAACAGCCTTAAACCTGCAACCTTCAGAAGCTGCAGAGGTGAAGTCAAAGAACCCCCTATGATGCAGCTCATGCTTCCTGTCAGTAAAAGCACCATCGGGCTTCTCGAAGAATGGTGAAGAAGAGCCGCGATGGGGCAACTTTGAGTCACCAGTGGTCCCAGTTGAGGAGCTGTTAGCGAGCGTCGTCCTATACTTGCCATTATCGTAGGACTTCCCTGCTTCCATCTCCGCGTCGCTCAATGTGGGGTTGGAATCCTTCATGTTTCCGCTAGCATCAAGTGCTTCAATCAGGACTCTAGACCTGGAAGCGGCCTTTTCAGAGCCAGTTGCAGCACCCGAATCCAACAGGAGCAGATATTCCTTCGGATCATTGTCCTTTCCCTTATTCGAGTGGCTCAGCAAGTCTTGATCCAAAGTGTGTCTCTCGTCTTCATCTGAAGTGAGCGAGACTCTGGTTTTGTCGAGCAGCTTTTCTTCTGCACCAAAGAACTCCTCCTTCTTCTTAGTACCAAACATCATATCTGGTTGCTGCTTATTCTTGTACGATTGATGCTTTTCATTGTTCTCTTCAATGTTGGTAGAGAAATTGTCCACTGAAGAGGAAAGTCCTTCTCCTCCCTTACCTGCACTATCGATGTTCTGCTCAGGTATCAATCTCATGGGAAAAGTCACCTCACCCAAGCTGAGCCCAGTTTCAGGGGCTGGCGAAACGTCTTGGACCTCGGGCTGTTTCACCAAGGGGTCGAGATTTTGGTGTACACTGGAATTGAGGCCACTGGCCGGCTTGTCCTGAGCTTCTCTCTCATCATCGTAGGTGATGATCTCTGCGGGTTTCATCAGCGTTTCGGAAGGGTGCGATTCGAGTTGCTTCTCTAACTGCTCGAAACTGATGATATCAGACGTTTGTGACTGTTGGGAATCCTCAGTCTTGGTCAGCTCTAATTCACGTGCCCCACCATCAGCACTGGATGATACTGGAACATCATCCTTCTCAAATGATTGATCATCCAGGGATAACACGGCAGCAGGCTTCTTGTACTTTTGGAACGGCACCCCCGAATCAACCACGCTCTTGATTAAAGAAATCAAGTCATCAATATCCAAGTCACCTGCACTCTTCGTGTATGAGACAGTGGATGGGGTCGAGTACGGACCAGTTACCGAGGGCAGCAGTGCAGCGTGGCTCTGACTAGAGCCGAACCAATTGATGGGGGTGTCTGCCGATTCTCGTCTGCCCACATCTTGGATCAATCCCAGCAATACCTCCTTCAAGATCTGGCGGAAACCATCAACCGTCAATGGAACTGTTTCCAGGCGGACAGTATCGTTCGAAACATCTTCAGAAAGCTTAGCAACACTCAACTCAGGCTTTGAGACATCAAGCTGGTTCTGACGGGGTGACTGAGGTGGGATGAGATGAATATCCGAATGCTGCATTGACAGCGGTTGAGGAAGATCTTGCAGTTGCGGTTCAGGGAGAGACTGACTTGGATTCTCACTTGAGACGGTTTCTGCAGGCGGTGTTGGCGTGACACTTGAGCTATCCGTCGATAGGTTTATATCATGCAAAGGGACAATGAATTCCTCCTGCTCAACAGCCTGTGTAGGTGTTGGGCTGTCCACGGCACTAACTTTTTCATCAAGAGACTCTGAAGCCCCCCTCCAGCCAGCTTCAGCAAATTGTGGTATGACCTCCTCTCTCTCCACAGGGTCACTCTTGAAAACAGCACTATCTACACTGTCATCAGAGTCCACAAACTCGTACCCCAAATCGGCAAGTGGGTTAGCATCTGTCGATCCAATGAGTTCAACTATGCCCTCCAGATCCTGCTCCACAGCCAAGAATGGGTCATTGTTCAAATTTTGAAGAGACATTGGGGACTTCCCAAAGGCATAACTGGCCAATGCCAACGCGATCAAGATTCTCTCGTCAAGTTTCATGGATGATAATACCTAGCAATGGCTCAGGTCGTTCCTGGAAGGTGGGGCAGTCAAGAATTTGCAGGTATCCACAAAAACTAACCGCATGCAATTTAATGAACACAAAACCGGCACCGACTGTTAAGTGTCACCCTATTTTAAGTAGAGAGAGGACTTTGTGAGCGAGATCAAAATAAGGTTTTGTGATGGTGTCCTTGTTCTTGTCCAGAACTATAGGCTTGCCCTTATCGCTCTGTAGGCAAATATCCTTGTCAAGAGGGATCGACCCTAAGATTTGTAGTTTTTTATCTTGTGCCATCTTGATTGAGCCATCCATCTCTCCAAAGATGTGAGCGGAGTGATTGCAGTTGGGACAGACGTAGTAGCTCATATTCTGAACCAGTCCTAAGACGGGTATCTTCATCTTTTCAAACATGGCAACCCCCTTGGCGGCATCGATCAATGCAACGTCTTGCGGAGTTGAAACTATCACTGATCCATCCACTTTCACTAGCTGTCCAATACTGAGCTGTGTATCACCTGTTCCTGGAGGCATATCCACCACGAGGACATCCACGTCCCAGGCAACCTCGAACAACAACTGTTGTATGGCCTTCATCACCATGAGTCCCCTCCAGACAACCGGTGACTCTGGTTTCACGAGGTATCCCATGGAGATTGTCTGTACGCCGTAGTTCACCAATGGGATGAGACGACCGCGTGGGTCAATCCGGGGCTCGCCTGAAAGATTCATCAAGGTAGGCACCGAGGGCCCAAAGACATCAGCGTCCAAGACACCAACCCTCTGTCCCAGCTGAGACATAGCCAGCGCGAGGTTAACGCTCACCGTAGACTTTCCGACACCGCCTTTCCCTGATGAGACCAGCAACACTCTCTTTGCCCCAGGGATCCGCTGACGAACCGGTACACCTGTGGGGCGCTGCTTGCCCGGGAGTCCCTGAACAGGTTAGATCGAAAGCCCCATTGGCATAATTGGAAATGACACACGCACCAGTGGGTTCTCATGGCCCAGTGCCCTGGAACCGGTAGCAAACGATCTGAGGACCCGTTGCATTCGGTACTGGGAGCTCTGGCAATTTGTTAGTTGAGATCAGATGTTTTGTTGATGCTTTTTCCCCAGACTCCGCGCCAAAGTCACTTGTGGAACGTCCCGTAGACCGGGCAACCAGCTCTTCGCGAAATCACCCCCGGGGGCCAATGAAACGCCGCGAAAAACAAATCGCGGGCGGCCGTTGGCAGAGGAGAAAAAAACCGCTTCAAAGCTCCCACGCTCAAGAGAAGAAGCAGTGCTCCCACACGAAAACATGGCTTCTCACACTTCTATCGTCAAGGCCGGTGACTTCATCCTGCGTACCCCTGTCCTCAAGGCCATCTTCGTGCCTGCAGCCAAGGTCTTCTGCTCGTACTCCGGCTACCGTCAGCTCGGCCTCAAGTTTGATGACCTTATCCACGAGGAAAACCCTCTCGTCTCCAAGGCCCTCACCAGACTGCCAGCCGATGACGTCTACGCCAGAAACTACAGAATGCTCACCGCTATCCAGTGTGCCATCACCCACCACCTTCTGCCGGCAGAGAAGGCCCTCAAGCCATCCGAGGACACTCCATACTTGCTCCCATACCTTCTCGAGCTTGAGGCCGAGATTGCTGAGAAGAAGCTGTTCGACAATGCACAGGTCAAATAAGGTATATGATATGTGCCATTGTTAACGGAAGGGGTTCTTATGGCCAAAGTTTTTAAGTTATTCAGAGAGAGAGAGAGAGGGTTGAGGTCCACATTCATACACAGATCAGCACATGCCATCGCTTTCGGGCCTCATCTGGAGTTACCTAGTCGAGTGTCCTATGTATATAAAGAGATGGTGTTTCTTGTGTGATGTAGTTGCACCATGGTGCTTGTAGATGTGAACTGAAGCTCATTCTAACTACGTTCATAACATTGGCATCCACCTCACTAGAAGAAAGCCCGTTGACAATGCTTTACCGTGGGATGTTTGCAGTATCGATAGCAACCCCATGACAACATGTGAACCAGCTGAGCTGCTGTGCATCCAACTTATTCTCTTAGGGATGAATCGGCCGTTGTCGTAGTTTGCGTCCGATGAAAGTCAAGCTAAGCGCATACAACCACAAGACGATAAAAAGGCGCACTCAATGGCCGATGCTCCTCCTCTTCTTCTTCTCCGACGGACTCCTCAATGGCAGTATACAAAGAAGTGAGGATCACTGATGCCAAGTCAACGCCCGTCCCGTTGCGCACTGTCCTCACAGTTGCCGGCTCGGACTCAAGTGGAGGTGCGGGCATAGAGGCAGATGTCAAGACCATCACCGCTCATGGTTGTTATGCCCTCACAGCGATCACGGCACTCACGGCGCAGAACACGCTGAAGGTGACAAGAGTGGCCGACACCAACAAGGAAATCCTTGAAGACATATTCAAGAGTAATTTCGAGGACATACGCATCGATGTCATCAAGACCGGTCTACTCACCGAAGATGCAATCGATGTTCTCTCCCAATACATTGCCAGCTACCACAAGGGGAAACCTGTGGTTATTGACCCGGTGATGGTTGCCAGCACTGGCTCAAGGCTCAGCAAGGAGGATGTACTGGCACATGGGATCGAGAAACTCATGAATGGTACCACCCTCATCACACCCAACATGGACGAAGCTACCAAGATCTTGAAACTGTTTGGTGAGGATCCTGTTTTCAATAGTGTCGAGGATCTCAAGAAGTACGCGACTGTGATCCAGCAGAAGACCAAGGCCCAAAACGTCCTCTTGAAAGGTGGCCACTGTCCATGGACCGAGGAAGGAAAGAAATATGTGACCGATGTCCTATACGCCTCAGCTAATGAGACATCAATTGTCTTCAAGTCAGACTACGTTGACACAAAGAACACTCATGGTACGGGATGTACACTTGCGTCCGCCATTGCCTCTAACCTTGCCTCTGGGTTGGCATTGGAGGAATCCGTGGCACAAGGTGTTAGATACGTGCAGCATGCCATCACAAGTGCGGTCAAACTTGGCCATGGATATGGACCTCTGAATCATGTCTATCATATAACGCCACCATCTCGTGAGCTTTTAGAAAGACATGTATTCACTGAAGGAGCATTTGTCAAGTACCTAACAACGCACCCAACGGTGGCACCAACATACCAAGAGTATATCACCCACCCCTTTGTGAAGCAGTTAGCAGACGGTTCGTTGGAGAAGCACAGATTTGTGAGATTTATCTCACAGGACTATCCATACCTCATGAATTACAGCAGAATACACGCAATCTTGTGTTCCATTGCACCAACTCTGGAGGCAATGGATCGTGAAATTGAGATTCTTACTGACATCAAGAGGGAACTCAACATTCAGGCTGGTATACTTCGGTCCAAGGGTATCACGGACCTGGAATCTGTGGAACAGAGTGACGCATGTAAGGAATACATCCAGTATTTGACCAAGATTGCCGATGGCCGCGACTGGTTGGAGATAATGGTGGCTGTGGCACCGTGTCTTCTTGGCTACTATTACGCCGCATCAAACTGTGATATCTCTACCGAAGATGCCGATTATAAAAAATGGATGGAAACGTATAGATCAGATTGGTACCGTGATGCAGTCATCAGTGGGGAGGCTAACTTGGAAAAGTTTTCAGCTGGGGTAAGTCAAGAGGAGGCATCAAAGCTGGCAAAGATATTTCGAGATGTGTGCATTTTGGAGACAAACTTCTGGAACGACGCTTTGAACTACAAGTGAAGTATTTATGAATGACCTAGTACAGTTTATTCTCTTGTATATACTTCACCAACGAGGGGAACGTTTCGTCTTGCCACAAATCATCCCCTTTTTCTATCTGGCTCCTTATTTGAGATGATGAGAGCTTGAGCACATTTGAGTCACCTTCAGCCACAAATATCTTACCACCCCATTCACTGAGACAGTCTTCATTTTGACCTTTTTTGATCTTTGCAACGTATTGTAACTGCTCTGCTACCGTACACGTCTTGTCATCATCTCTAGTTACCGCAAAAAGATCATTTTGTTCCATGAAATCTTTCAAAGCAACCGTCGTCGGAATAGGTTTGTAGTATTTGCTATCAAACACCCTCACCAAGGTGTCGTACCCGAGCAAGAACGTTAACTTCAGTCCTTCAATGACACCAGCAGTTTCTTTTATCCATCTCTGCACCTGTAAAGACTTATCAGCAAAGATAGGCTCATCCGTAATGATCACATACGTGGGGACATCCAGCTGCTCCTTGATGCAATCGGCCAGCAAACACATCATCTGCAACCTGTGCTCGAAGGCAGCAGGTTTTGGCGTCTTCTTATCGCAGTTGTTGACGCTAAACATGAGAAGAACACCGCTGGTTTCGGGATCTTTACCATTGTATCGATATTTGACAGACTCACGCACTAAGGAGTAGTGGCCATAATGTGGGGGGTTAAAAGAGGAGTCAAGAATGCACAATCGCTTCGTGAGAGGCGACACAGTTGCACCGTGGGTATAATAGATGACTTTGAAGGACACCCTCTGTTCCAGAACTGCCACTAATTGTGCTTTCAATACTGGTAAACGGCCCATAGCGACACGATACGGCATTTAACGAGAAAAAACTAGTGCGTAAACTTTAGAAAACTTGAATTTAGAGATGATCATGACCAAAAGCAAAAAAAAATATATATACACACTAAACCACCATCCATACTCCTCCAGCCGTCAGAACTGCAAGGATGACCGCGGTAATAACACCTGCACCAGCCTTGTCCTTGCCTGTGATGTTCAAGGAAGTTTCTGAAAGTGTCGAATCAGTAGAGTCCAGCCCGGCAGTGGCATCACCAACAGACGAACCACCGGTGACTTCAGTATATGGAGCAGGTCTAGTATGCACCAACAAGTTTGTAAACACCTCAAGTGCGGATATCTGTTCTCCCAGACCATACTTCGCGTCGTTCCTGCCTAAGGTCCAGTCCAAGCCACACGTATGGCCATCGGTACCACCGGTACACGATTTTGCGGCACCCTCAGCAGAGGCAATGATCCATGTGTCGATAGTGCCAGCAGTGGAAGGAGCCAACACTGCAGTTTGTCCCAAGCACCGTGAGAAAATCGATCTGAACGATCTCTGATCAGTGTTACAGCCATTCGTTGATCCTTGACATGCTCTTTCGTACATGATGTCATCCTGGAAGAAGATAGAGGCACCTTGCACAAAGGCCTCTGTTCTTGTGAGCCACTTGTCTTCCCCTGTTCCGTTGTAGGCATAAGCTGACCCAGCCATCAATAGACCAGTGTTATAGGACCACTCAGAAGTGGTGATGTCGGTACAGTTGGTTCCAATGTTGGCACCATCGTATACAACGGCGGTGCCATCAGTGACGATAACAAACCCAATATCAACCAGCCATTCATAAGCTGTGTCTGCCACTTCGAAATAGGTTTCATTGCCCGTGTAGCGGCCCAATCTTGCGGCAATGGTGAACATGCATGCGACGGAGATGGTGTTTTTATACGTGTAACCAGAGTTCCAGGTGAAGATCTGCCATCTGAGTCCACCACCGCAATAACTGTCATCCCATCTTGCCCACATAGTGTTAAACACAGCCTGGGTCAATGCGAGCCAGCCAACATCACCATTGGGAGGGTTGGTGAAGTTGCGTTCGGTTGCCTCCATCACTGTCAACCCCCAAAATCCTTGGTCATCATTACCCTCTGTAAGGGACTGATTCGATGGGATGTAGTCGTTGGAGGGACCCTTTTGAGCCAGCAGGGCATCATAGATGACTGGTTCTACTGTGGTGTTTTCACAAAAGAACCAATACCCCAACAGGGAACCCATCCCTTCACCAGCTTCCCACCAATAGTAAGGGTCTTGAAACATACCAACAGTACCTCCGTACCGTGTTCCTTGGTAATAGTCCATGATACCATCAACCACGAGCGCTGCAGCCTTACATATGCTTGTAGACGACGAGGTGTCCAAGTCGATTCCAAACACAGCTGTAGCCAAGAGTATTGGCAATGCTGTCAGGATTCCTTGGTAACGCATCTTCGCTTGGCCTTTGTTTTTGTATTGTTTTGTCGCTTCAGGAAACCACAGTGAGCGGGCCAGGTATTCCAGTTACAGGTGTTCTGTAAATGGTGGTTTTCCAAGCTATCTTCTCGATGTAAGGCGTGGATAGCTTCTGAGCTGCTGCACAGGAGATTGGAGTGCGGAGGCTGTCAGGCTTTGGAATGTAGCCTGCGGAAGTCGAGTAATATCAGAGCTCCGAGCTGATGGGGGAGAGACAGAACTAGAATAAACAAAAGGTCGCAGCGGATGGATTTTATCCTTAGACGTTCCGTGCTGCTACAAATCAGAAAAAGATCAACTCGATCATCTCTAGAGTTATTTATGGCGTTTTTCGTTATTTTTCACACAGCTCTGAAAATTGGCGAAGACAAGCACGATTACCTGATCCGGCCGCAAAAAACGAAAATCCAGTTACGCATACAGCGCGGGTAACTAAGCGAACATCACGAGAGAAGGGCTGCTTAAAGCCAAGAGCACCAAAGCAGGCAAGAATGTTCCCACATAACTCATTTGGAGTGGTACAGCACCGCTGAACATGGCCGTTGAGAAGGTACCATTGGCATTGTAGTACTTGTAATCGTCAAACGGCATGGGGAACAACTTCTTGTCAACCAACTCCTTAAAATCCCATTCAATGGCGTCCTCGGTCTTGTAGTTCCAGAAGATCCAGCCGGCAGTGTTTGCCTCATAAGATATCAATTGAACCTCAATGAATTGCCTGATTTGCTTTCTGTGCTCAGCACTCATGTCAGCATACTTGCGCAGCTTGGAGCAAGAGCGAGGATCGCGACGGCTCAGCCTGACTCGTCTGTTCTTGCTATCCTCTCTGAACAATTGGTCCTGGCTGAATGTGCCATCGTAACGGGCACCAGTCCCCACTCCATTCAACCATCTGGCGCAGTCGGTGATGGCTCCAGACCACTCTCCAACCAAGGAAGGGTGAAATCTCTGCTCCGTTGAGAGAGCCTTGCCATAGTTCATGATATCATTTGCTCGTTCCTCTGGTGTGTTTTCGAGCTGACCGGTGGTGAAAACTTCGTAATGGTGGTGATCAATCACTATACCGTTGAAAGAGTTGTCCCTCAGCATCGTCGCCTGGACATCTTTGGTGTATGGGGCAGAGACATTAGCATAGGCATTGTTAAGATGTTTGTTCCAGTATCCAACGGCTGTGAACCCATCCTGTAGTAAGAACCAGTTCTCCGAGTCGTACTTGTCTCTATAGTGGTAATAGCTGTCGTATGTAAACTGGAGCACTTCGCTTGCATTCAAGCTCGGAAACATTGGCTCATTCACAATCTCAATACCGATTATTGTATCAGAGAGTTCTTGTCGACCATACTTGCTGAAGATGTAATCCAACGCCTCTCTGGTCACGTCGAGGTTCTCTAGCTCATCCTGCCAACCAATCTTCCCTCTCTTTCCAGAGTTATCAAATCCATTTTGAGATCCCGGAACGCCATGTAAGTCAAACCAAACCTTTAAACCTTGGCTTCTGGCCCATTGGATAGATCTGTCAATGAACGGCTCTTGTCCTTGGACATATGGATCGTCGCCGAGCTGCGCAAAGGCCCAGTACCCAACGGGGATCCTCACCAAGTTCAACCCGTAGCTCTTGATATCTCTGAAGTCATCCTCGGTGTAGTATTCGTCCCAGTGCTTCGTCAACACTTTTGCAGCCTCTTCTTTCCCCAACGATTCACAAAAAGTGTATTCATCCACTGGAATGTCCGTCTCATTCTTGCCCAGCTTCTCAAAGAGTGAAGGCGTGATGTATGGCTCAAGAACAAACCACCCTCCAAGTGAGATTCCTCTTATCTTGTCGGTTCCGTAATCCCATATCTGTGCTTGGGTTTGTGTAATATCAGCACGAGGCCTCGGCCCCTGCGCACCTGCCCCCGAAAGACATAATCCCAGGATGGCAACCACATAGCTGGCCCACATCTGTCACCTGTTACCTGTGTCGACAGCTCTCGCTAAAGAACCCCTTCCCCCAAGAGGGCCAAGATTCGCCAACCACAAAACGAGTTAGATAAGGCGCTCAAAGCCCGTCTTTGTGTGTTAGGGCATAGGTAACCCAGACACCGCGTTGAGTGTTACCCGGACGTCCAGGTGGGTGGTGGATGAGAGAGGTTGAGTGGGTGAATCGTCTAGAGAGGAACACACAGAACGGATTCATAGGTGATACGAGGGTATTACATAGAAGACGATATACGATACACCAAAAGCTTCCACCTATTACAAGCCTACACACCGTACATTCAACACCCGAACCCCACAGCGAAGTGCCTTAACAGATTAAGTGTCGTATGCGCTACCGATTGCGCAAGTGTTGTGTGTCCCCTAACCGGAATTATGCCAGGCACTTCTGGAAAGTCGGGGAAACTACAGACTGGCTCCGGTCTCCTCATTTCAGCGTGAGGGGGTTTCCCTTTGTTGAACAGATCGCATGATCAGTGCAGCGGAGTGCAGTCTTGGGACTACCAGTGCTTGGACTATAAAGTGACGGTTCACCCGCAATGTTCTATGTGTAAGGCCTAACTGCAGAATGAAGTCGCTTATCGGGAAAGTGGCCTTGATAACCGGCGCAGCTTCTGGCGTGGGCCAGAACATTGCTGCTGACTACCTTGCCGATACAGATGGTCAGATGAGGTTGATCCTAGTGGATCTCAACATTGGTGCTTTGGAGCAGCAAAAGAAAGGATACTTGCTTTCGCACCCAAGACTGAAAGAATCGGATATCTACGTTACATTTGGAGACCTTTCGCAGCACTCCACAATCTTGGAGTTCTTTCAAAAGATTCCCAAGGACCTGGTGGATAACTTGGACATCCTCATCAACAGTGCTGGCCTGGCCAGAGGTCTTGAACGCGTTGGCGACGCCAGTCCAGATGATATCCAGCTAATGTACAACACCAACATCCTGGGGCTCATGAGCCTCACTGCCCTGGTTGTGCCAATATTTAAGAGGAGAAACACGGGAAATGTCGCCAACATTGGGTCATTGGCCGCGGAGGACCCATACCCTGGTGGTGCTGCGTATTGTTCGTCTAAGGCTGCGGTGAAGGCATTCACCACCTCGCTGAGAAAGGAGCTGGTCAATTACGACATCCGAGTGATTTTGATAAACCCCGGGCTGATCAAGAGCAACTTTAGCCTGTCGAGATTTGACGGAGACAAGTCCCGAGCTGACGGGGTGTACAAGGACTACGAGCCCTTGGTCCCAAGTGACGTTTCAGACCTTGTCGTGTACGTCACCTCGCGCCGCCAGAACTGCGCCATCAGCGACATTGTGATCCTCCCAACGCGCCAGGCAACCATGAGTGATAAGGCATACCGTTGAGTGGCCACATATTTAAATAGTGAAACCATCAGTCAGCGTGCTCGGGCTGCCAGTTCTGTCCGTGCCCCTGGCCCTGCACTGCTGCAGGATTCCGCTGCGCGCACACCTGGAAATAATTTCTCTCTCATCTGCCCGGCCGGGAGTGTAGTGAGGCAGTTAGTCACCACCACCACCACCACTTGGCTGCTTCTGTGGAGGACAGGTGGCACTCGTTGTTAACCTATGAGCGATCCCGTCAAGCCCAAGAAACAGTTCAAGTCCCAATCTGTCAACAGCTTGTTCAGGGAGCAGAGTTTGCTGGAGTCCGGTGCCAAAGATGTCAAGAAGAGCCGGTCTCCCACACCCACGGGCACCAAACTGAAGCTTATACCGAGGAAGAGCAGGTCTGTTCTTGTTTCAAGTCGTCAACAGGCATCAGGAAGACCGGCAACCGTGCATAAGGATGGTGTGCCTATTCAACCGAAGGTCAAATCCGAACCTCCAACGGCTCAGGTCCGGGATATAGATCAGGCTCACGTGCAGGGGTCAACCACAAAAGCTGACAACGCAATCGATCCGCTGGACACTGTGCCCCATAAAGACGAATATGATGGGGACGAGATATGGAGCAACTTGAAAACCCGCATCAACACAGAGGCCACCATTACAAGGGCCCAACTGGAGAGAGTGGCGACATATTCCCCGGATTCCAGTAGGACATGGTCCTCTCCTAGTTCCAAACTTTCAAGCTTCAGACAAGGAACGAGCTCCTCCGGTTTGGTATCGCTAGCTCATTCCCCATTGGCCATCCCGTCGGATTCACAGTCGAGACTCTTTACCGATTTGAAATTGCAACGGGCCCAATCGGAACAACGAACAGTTACTCTTGACCATAGACAATGGAGTTCACCGAACATTTGGAACTCTGAGGGCCGGTCGTTGTCCACCAAGAGTGATTCTGCCGTGCCTTGGTCCTTGGATATTGAGACCTTGAGTCTCGATGAACCTTCAAAATCGGGTTCCATAGACACAGGAAATCGACAGGGGTCACGAACATCACGATTTTTCCCTTCGCCGGTGATGGAACAGAACCCGTCTTTTGATCATTATCCTCGTCAGAACAGTTCCGGTTACGATTCCTTAATCCAATCGCAAATGATTCCAATCCAATCGCACTATGATACAATACAAATGGGCCCAATCCAGCCGCACTACGATACAATACAGATGGCCCCAGTCCAACGGCAATACGATACAATACAGACACCCCCTATGACTCCACCGGTGCATTGGGACACCGAACCATTGCAGTTCCAGAACTCCTCGCAGGATTTGGAGCATGATGTCTTCCCGAAGCACTTTGCCAACTCAACCCCTCCTCCTGTCTCGATATATAACTGCCATGACTACTACGGGAAGGAACCGACACATTACACACCACCGCGGAAAAACTCTCAGGTGGAATTGCAGTCGTATCCAGAGGGATTTGCCTCCACTTTCTACAAGCGTGGAGCGAACAACTTCATGTTCATAAGGGAGCTGCAGCCGAAGCTTGTCACTTCAAAGCACAGGGACACCGTCGAAGTGCGGGTCTCTTTCCCAATCCCGGCCAAACCAGAGCATGACGATGACTCTGCGATAAAAATGCGCTGTCACATTGTGACCGTGGATGTCAAGGACCTCGAGGGCCGGATTGGTGGGTTGAAGGTTTCCAAGGCCGCGTCGAGCACCAGAGGACGGTTTGGTTCCCGAGGACGGGGATTTGGGAGACGTTGAATAGAGAACATATGAATACAATAATACGATAATACCGATACAACACACTGGGTAGCATCATGAGCTCTTGACCGATTCACCCCGCTGATCCCCGAGAGCTTGGGCCTATTTGTTCGAAAGATCTTGTGATCGAACCTCCGAAAAACAACCAACTGCGCAGCCAACCAAAAGCACGGGACCTGAGCATGGACGATCGAATACTCGACTTTGGCGCGGCCTTCCAGGCTTCCATGCCTGGTCTGCAAGGTGCGTACGACCTGTACAAGCTCACAGCGGGGAGACTGCTCTCCACACAGACGGGCGACGTCCCCATCACACACCCAGCACTATACGTCACGAATTTGACCTCGTCTTATCAACTCACAGCTGAGGAGTTGCTGAGGAATATCACAGCACAGCAAAGCGTTGCAGCAGCGGTGTTCCAGAATAAAGAGCCCTTTATCGGTGGTGTCGTGGCGATCGTACTGGTGCTCTGTGCCATCGTCACGGCAGGATGGATGCTCTTTCTACTATTGCTACTCTCCTCGAACTCAATACCTAACACCCTGATCCTGAGCAACTTGTTCTTCTGTGGCACATATACGGCGATCCTGGAAAAGCTCACTAAGGTGTTGGAAAATCAGGTAGCGCAGAACCTGGCTGATACGTTTCTCATCCAGTACTTGATCACCTATAGCACGGACATGATCGTTCTCCGATCGTTCACATCGCTGTTCATATACGTCTCCTGGATAGACCTGATACTGCACATCAACAAGCATCATCTAAAGAGGCTTATCATAACTACAGGACTCATCCTGGCCCTCGCCAGCTTCGCCCTAGGTCTGGCATACTCTTTCCTGTATTGGCCGGCACTGGTGCCGAAACCAAGGTTCTTGGCAGTCAAAGTATTGCATAACGTTATCGAGTATGTGATACTTGTGAGCTTCTCGCTCAATATCTTTTGCTATACTTGGGCAAAGCGCAGATTTGCATACCACAGAAAGGCGATGGCCATGGCCATATTCTCGCTCTTGACGCTCATATCGCCAATCGTGTTGGCCAGTATTGAGCTCGCTTCGGAGTCGATGAGAACATGGGCTGTCTACATGTTAACTTTCACAAAGCTCTGTGTAACTGTGATCATCTGGGAATGGCTACACACCATCCGCTCGTTGGAGACGAGATACGAAAAGAAGACGGTGCTTGGGAGACGCATGTCAAACGATAGCTTTGCACAGGCGCCGGAAAATGAGTCGCAGTCACAGAACAGATACATCTTCAAGACCATCAACGTTGTCTCGGTATTTGCAACGCTCTGGTCCCCTGTCAACTTGTTCAACAAGTACGTGTTTCCAACGAAACACAGCAATGCCACACAGCAAGATGTTCCGCTTTATGACCTGATGCCAACCTCTACGAGGGCTACCACTTTGTCACTGCAGTCTGGTGTCTCCATTGAGGTACATCATCCACAGTTCGATGTGGATCACCGCTATCTCAGAGAAACGCCCTCCACGGCAAACCCAACACCAGTGAGCCACCTCAATGGCACTCAGACAGGGGCTGCATCACCCACTGGGTAACGAATTAATGACCACTTCAATAATGACGAATTACGACTATGCTTCCTTGCGCTTTGGCCCGGTTGGGGACACCCGTCACGCTAGTTGTAGAAAGTTCCCGCTTGTTCCAGAAAAATCGGGGCCAGACGGGGTATAAAAGTGACACCTTTTCCTACAAACTGGAAGTGTCACTTCGAGATAGGGAGTGCTATGCTTACAAGAAGCCTATCACCGCTGAGACAAGCTTTCCGTGCTGAGTCCAGGGCGCTGGGTCGTCTGCCACCTCGGGCAATGGCAGCATGGAGGACCGTTAGTGCTGCTCATCCAGGCTCAAGTCCCCGTCATCTGGGACCAGCATTGCAACTAAGATTCGCTAGCAATGGCAACTTCAAGATGAATATGAAACAGCAGGATCAAGAACAAGAGGTACCAGCACTGGAGAGGTTTGGTTCGAATCTGACCAAGTTGGCCGAGCAAGGAAAACTTGATCCCGTGATTGGAAGAGATCAGGAGATCCACAGGGCAATTCAAATTCTCTCCAGACGCACCAAGAACAACCCTGTCCTCATCGGACGTGCAGGTGTTGGTAAGACAAGTCTTATAGATGGCCTTGCACAGCGTATTGTTAAGGGAGAGGTGCCGGAGAGTTTGAAGAACAAGCAGCTCGTGGCACTCGACCTGGGAGCATTGATTGCAGGTGCAAAGTTCAGAGGTGAATTCGAGGAGAGGCTCAAGTCTGTGCTGGAGGAGATTGACCAGGCAAACGGAGAAATTATTGTGTTTATCGATGAGGTCCATATGCTCCTCGGGTTGGGAAAGACAGATGGTTCAATGGATGCCTCCAACATCCTGAAGCCGAAACTTGCCAGAGGCTTGAGATGTATCTCTGCCACAACATTGGACGAGTTCAAGATTATTGAGAAAGACCCCGCTTTAGCTAGAAGATTTCAACCGATTCTTTTGAACGAGCCTAGCGTGGGTGACACAATCAGTATCCTGAGAGGTCTGAAGGAGAAATACGAGGTACACCATGGTGTGAGAATCACAGATGGTGCCCTGGTATCTGCAGCCACCCTATCAAATCGTTACATCACCGACAGATTCTTGCCTGATAAGGCCATTGACCTCGTCGATGAGGCCTGTGCGGTACTAAGATTACAGCATGAATCCAAACCTGACTCAATCCAGGAGTTGGATAGATCCATCATGACCATCCAGATCGAGTTGGAGTCGTTGAAGAAAGAAACCGACCCGTTGTCTGTGGAGAGACGTGATAAACTGGAGAAAGAGCTCCAACTCAAGCAAGCTGAACTTCAGAGACTTACAGACATCTGGGAGAAGGAAAAGGCCGAAATCGACTCGATTAAGAGCGCAAAGAAGGATCTTGAACAGGCCAGAGTTGATCTTGAAATCGCACAAAGAGAGGGCCACTACGCAAAGGCTTCTGAGCTTAGATACGCCAAAATCCCAGAGCTGCAACAGAAAGTTGAACTGAGTGAGAAAGAAGATGGTACAGCAGAGTCTTTGCTACACGAGTCTGTCACCACTGACGACATCTCCAAGGTGATTTGCAAGATGACTGGTATTCCGATCGATACAGTATTGAAGGGTGACAAAGACCGTTTGCTCTTTATGGAGGGCTCTTTGCAAAAAAGAGTTGTTGGGCAAGATGACGCCATTCATGCAATCGCAGATGCGGTGAGATTACAAAGAGCAGGGTTGACAAGTGATAAGAGACCAATTGCAAGTTTCATGTTCCTTGGTCCAACTGGTACCGGTAAGACCGAATTAACCAAGGCTTTGGCCGGATTCTTGTTTGATGATGAGAACAACGTGATCAGATTTGATATGTCTGAGTTCCAGGAGAAGCACACTGTTTCGAGATTGATTGGCGCTCCACCGGGTTATGTTATGAGTGAATCGGGCGGCCAGTTAACCGAGGCTGTGAGAAGAAAGCCATATTCAGTGGTGCTATTTGATGAATTCGAAAAGGCGCATTCAGATGTTTGCAAAGTGTTACTGCAAGTCTTGGATGAGGGAAAGCTCACAGATTCTCAAGGCCACACTGTTGATTTCAAAAACACCATCATTGTGATGACATCGAACATTGGTCAGAACATCTTGCTGCACGACGAAGAGATTTCCAACGAGAGTGGCATTGTCTCTGATGAAACAAAGTTGAAGGTTATTGAAGCAATGAAAAGGAACTATCCACCAGAGTTCATCAACCGTATTGATGATGTTCTCGTATTCAACAGATTGTCTAAGAACGTTCTTCGTAACATTGTCGACATCAGACTTAATGAGGTACGTGAGAGATTGGTGGACAAGCGAATGACGTTGAACCTGACCGATGAGGCCAAGGAATGGCTGACAGAGCATGGTTATGACAACATCTATGGAGCCAGACCACTGAACAGACTGATTCAGAAGAAGCTGCTGAACCCACTTGCATTGTACCTGTTGAAAGGACAGATCCAGAACAACGAAGCTGTCAACGTTTCTGTGAAGGATGGGAATCTGTACATAGAGCCTAACCATACGGAAGAGGAGGCAAAGCTCCAAACAAGTGAGCATACAAAACCAACCAAAAGGGTGGAGATCATTGACGACGAGTGAACCGGAGACAAGGCGGCATGTACATATGGCTGAATGATAATAATAATGAATACTGGTAAATAAATAAGTAGGATCCTATGGTCTATGACTGAACCGGTGAGCTATTTGCTCCATTTTCAGATATGAGCCTATCTGTCCACTTGATGTCACCGCTCAACAGGTTTGGCTTTTTGGTCTCAAGATGCTTCCTCCAAATGATATCTGCAGGATCCTGGTCCGGTTCGACCCACTCAAAGTTTTCACCTCCTGTCAACCAGTACTCCTCTAGTAGCTCTTCCGTGGCAGGGGGGATCGGCTCAATCCGTCTCGGACGGATTGTATTTTTGAAACCTTCACTGACAGAGCCATCATGTCCCTTAATCTTCAAGTCAGCCTCTGCAACCTTGGAAAGCAGACTGATTTCATCTGCATGCGTATACATATGGCTTATTGGTACTCCCTTTTCCCAGCGGACATTGTTCACGGAACCAATGAACTTGCCACCGAATGCGGCGAAGCCAAAGAATGATAAGTTCAGCACATATGTAACGACCATGGCAAAAACTCCTGCAGTAGTGGGCAATTCCATGAGTCCAATACCATAGTGCATGAGCCCACTCGCACCAAGGGCTCCCAACAACGACTTTAATAAAGTGCTGTTGCGTTTCTCATTCATCATTTTGAGGTACAACGGGGAGGCTACGGTCAAATCCACAGCCCTCACTGCGTTTTGAATATCGGCTTCCCACAAACACCGTCGGACAGCGAGCTCTGCTAGCGTCTTCTCTATGTGCCCTGATGATATTGCAGCGTATGACTTGAGAAGAGACGGCACCAATGGCGCTGGAGGCTCCAACCGTAGGATCTGCTTTAGTGACTCAGGTTCTAGATTCTTTTGCGACTCCATAAGGTACTCAGTCAGTGTGGCAATGCCTTTACCTTCCCTATATGAGGAAGAGTGAGAGTAATTGAAGACGTCTTGGAGCGCTGGGAGAAGCTCGAATCCTGGACCCTCCACTCTGGCATGGATTGAGTCCTGGAGACTCCTCAAGGAGTTGAACCTTCCATGCCCACAGCTTGAAGAGGAAAACAGTCGTCTCCAGCTCCCAGTGATACCAGTCCACATAGATGTTAGTCTGCGATAATATATGCGCGGAAGAGCACCTTCGTTGGTTGGAGCTGACGCAGTGCTAATGTTCAAGTGCTTTCATGGTCCCCCCACAATTGCTGATGGCACGGAGAATCCCTGATCACGTGATTTAAACTGATAGGGGAATTGTAGTATAGTTGATACCGTAACAGGAATGTTTTGGTATTGCAAAGTTACAATGATATGTTCGCGAAACGCATATATTGATCACCTGTAATAGTCATGATCGTTATAGTACGTTGCAGCTAGCGCAGGCTAGTGTATATTATACGTCTGTAGCGCGTCGACGTCGTCTATCGAGTATAATGTCTATAAGTACTCCTCTAATCATGCAGCGCGTGGATCACGTGATCTGCGATCGACCGTTAAAAAATGAAAAGCAGAGAGGTCCAGTCGAGATTTGAACTCGAGACATTCTGTGAGTGAAACAGACGTGATAACCACTACACTACTGGACCTTTTCTGCTTGCTTTTAATCTGTTGAAACAACAGACGACTAGCATGATATTTTCGTAAAGTTGGGAAATTTTGCGAATTTTGACCCTTTTAGAGATATATATTCCTTATCAGAGCCATATGAATGCTTGGGATGTCTTGAAATTGGGATTTCTGTATTTTAAGAAAGCAAAAAAGCAAGTTGAATTTGTGAAGGCTAGGCTGTTGGAGCAAGTTGCAGCGATCGAAACGTCTGAGAAAAGAAATGATTCGAGACCATTGAATCCTAGACCAATCACGTATACGATCATCTACCGCACGGGAGTCTATCATTTACCCAAGTTCAGGAGACAGTACGCCCAGGGCAGGGTGGTTTTCTCAGCATTACAGCAAACTAGCCATAATTCGGCATTTCCTATTGTACCCCTACCCGGAGCTCAAGAAAAGCCAAACATTGCTGAGCTGTCACGAAGCGTACCGTTAACCTTCCAAAGGTAGCACTCAGTTATTCGAGGATGGCACCTGTGAGAACATTCCCACACGAAGAGCCTACGGGCAAAGACGTACTACAAGCTGTACAGAGAAACAATAGAGAAGGCCACAAAGCCTTACCGAAAGAACGACTCATAAAACTAATTTCGGTAAGGTTGAAAGAAGCCGCACTGGACTCGCCGACCTTTAGAGCTAGCACAAACTTTCAGAGCTCACAGGTCGAGCAAATCGACCTTTGGATTGATGGGTTGCTCAAAACGATCAAACGGTATCCCACCCAATACCAAGACTTCAAAGACTTCAACTCAGTGATGGTCGGGCAGCTCATCCCTGACTTCCTCAAAGTTGCAATGTTGGACCAAGACACTACACTCTCTGTAATTCAGAACACACAGTCCAGTCTGGAATCATTATGGAACGCAGGATTGCGGGACATGGAGATCAACGAATCCGTAATCACCGACGTGCTTCTGGAGTTCTCAAAGGCCAGTATCAAACCATACAAGGACATTCGCAAGAACTTTGAATACCTACAGGCGAAATATGATGTCCTATTGGGCAAGTTTGGATCCCAGTCCAAGACAAGAGACGCATCTGCCCTTCGAGAAGATGCATTTCAACTGTACGACGTGCGCCAATCCTACCTCTCTGCTTCATTGGATATCTGTATCGAGGTGTCGAAATTCCGTGATGCGATGGATACTATGCTGATGAACTTTACCAACGTGCTCTTCAAGGGAAAGTCGACTTATGATGAGACACATGGACTCAAACTCCAGGCTTGGGCCCAGGCAGAATCCCAGTCTGTGAGCTCATTGCTTGCTGATATGCAAAAATCCCGAGCTCATATTGAGAAGGCCACGGTTTCACAGTTCGAGCCTTCAAGGGATTTGAAAGACCATAACACAGCTTTGATAAACCCTGCGTCTCTGACAGTGTCGAATGAGAACGACAATGAGCCTAACGAGAAGCACGGATGGCTTTTCATGAAGACCTCGGTCGGCAAGCCTGCCCGTCAGATCTGGGTGAGACGTTGGGTATTTGTGAAAAATGGCATCTTTGGACTACTCTCGCTCTCTCCTTCGAAAACCTTTGTGCAAGAAACCGATAAGATTGGCGTTCTTTTGGCCAACGTTCGCTATGCTCCTGACGAGGAAAGAAGACTATGTTTCGAAATAAAGACCATAGACTGCACAATTGTGTTCCAAGCTGAGAGCTTAAGAGATCTGAAAAGTTGGCTCAGGATCTTTGCTGAAGAGAAACAGAGGGCCATCGAATCATCAGGCACTGAGCTTGGAAAGTACGCGTTTGGCAGATATCCACCGCTATTTTTTGAGTTTGCGTCGACATCACTAACGACCGTTGATGTCGAGCTCACCAGCTCTCGCGTTGACAACTCGAACCATGATGAGACCCATACGACTATCACTTCCTCCCACCTCTCCAATCTGGTTGATGGATCTGAAGGGACAGATTTCCAATTTTCAACTTCTGCAACAGATGAATTTAGAGAGCCTGACCTCAATCCCCCAATGCCAACTGCTCGCTCGAAACTTGCCTTGCTTTCTCATGCATTTCTGAAGCCCACTGTGGTGCCCACGGCTGTGGCTGCAAACATCTGGGGCAGTGTCAATTGGGGGATTTACTACATGAGCGACGCACATGCTGATTACAATGGATTTTCTGACGATTCTGAATTTTCGGAGAATAATTTGACAAGCCTCACTAGCCGAAAGGTGTATCCCTCCAACTACCCACCGTACTTGAGAAACTATGACATCCAGTTGAGATCATTATTTGAATCTGCCATTGATCCAAACGACCTGGTTCTAGTGTCCTTCACATGTTCCTGGTCATTAAACAAAACTCAAAAACTTTCTGGTCGGGGATTTATCACTGCGAATCATGCATACTACTACCTCAACAGCGCTGGCTTCGTATCGCTGATGAAGAAACCACTTGGAGATCTCGTGGCTGTGGAAGTCACTCCGGAATCTGTCTGGGAAGTTATCAAACTTTATGACGTGGAAGGACTGTGCATGAAGGGTTGTATATTCTTGGACAATGGGAAACTGCTACAGAAAAAGCTCGATTTGTTGATCAACAATAGAGCACGGTCAAGGCCAAGGTCACAGGCAGAGTTGATACCTATCTTGGAATCGTTCCATGAGGAAGACCAAAACAGCGAGACTGTTCTAAAGATGGACAAAGAAGTTGTTGCTGCGAACGGTTTTGATGATCTCAGCTCATTCCAGCTGTTCACAGGAGTGCCTCCGAGTGAAAGTAAAATGAGGACGAATTATCGCGGAGAGTTTAAGCTTGCCAAAGTGGCGAGCTTCCCTGTACCGGCAAAGGCTCTTTTCCATATTTTATATGGAGATCGTTCGACTATTTTCAGAGATACGATTCTTCTTTTGAATGCTGACCAGTTTGACATCTCGCCATGGTACCGTGAGGACGACCATCTGACACGTGTGATGGAGTATAAACTTTTTCTATCAAGTTCGGTGTTCAACGTGATGAGGACCGCAAAGCCTCTCCAGCAACGCTCTGTTCAAACTGTGGAGGAACTTGTCGACAACAAGTATTACCGTATTGAGGAGGTGAGAGGTAATTACCAAGTCGTGGGAACAGGGACTTTTGCAGTTCATCGTAAAGTCATCATCATTGAATCAGATGCAAAGAGTTGTAAAGTACTGTTCTACTTCAAGGTTGAATTCATCAAAGGGCCAATCAATCCGTTGTCCGCCAAGATCTTCCGATTAATTGCACAGAACTTTGAAGCTAAGGAGATTGAGCAAATTGTCCGCTCGATGCATCAATCTGCTCATCAGCTTGGTATACACGGTCAGGTCATCAAAGCAATTAAAACTTATGGACATTTGAGCCAGTCTGAGACTGACACTAGACCCAAGGGCGATAACGTTTTCGAGTTGACTTTTACGCTAATGTTGAAGTACTACTTCAAGTTCTTGTTATATTACCTTACCACGGGAATCCTGAATGGGGGTCATCACGTATGGGGAATTATGAGCCGTTTGGTACTTGGAATCACCGTTCACAGAGTGATCTCATTTATGCTTGCCGTATCAGTGCTGTTTAATTTCTTCCTCGTTGGCCGATCGACTATAGCATATTGGAACTCACAACATTCTTCAAAGACGGTTGCTTCTCTTAGGGAGCGACTCAAAGTCACGAGGCTAGAGAGGTCGATCACCTTAGATGACCTGGATGTGTTGTCATCGTTTGAATTCAACCAATCGTCGAGTTGTTTCAACAAGTTTAGGAACTCCATCACCACCGATGAAGCTGGCTCAGTCTTCGAACAAGAGGTGAGGCAATCAAGGCATCAACTTGCCGTGAAGCGGAATCAATTGCTGGTGGAGCTCAAGATTCTAGAGAAGGTGGAGAAGGAGCTTGTTGCTGGAGATTATAAGAACTTTATTCTCTCTGAGATCAACCTGTGCAAGATCTCGCTGGATGAGATGCAGGTTGACAGCCCCGTTTTGAAGGAGTATTGCGCCAGCTGCATCGCTGAGTACCAAAACATTGGTCTAAATTTGTTATAGTAAATGGATCTAGTTCTTCATAATGTCTAAGTCATCGATTCTATAGTCCTCTTTTGGCAAGGTTGTCGGCAATGTTGAGATACAGGGCGACAGTGTCAATCTTGGGGCCTTGAATCCCCGGTGATACATAGCTCAGCACTTTTTTGAAAGTGTTGGTCCAGTTGATCAGATCCAAGTGATCAACATTCACAAGAGTTCCCAAATACGTACCCCATTTAGCAGATTCGACGCTAACCATTCCATCATTGGCACCTGCAGTGCGATTTATCACCGCCCAGCTGCCATAAAACACGTTGTACCACGAGGGGGTAAACTGGGCGCCATAGCTGAAGTATTGCACCTTTGGGTCATCCTTCACCCCTTTATTAAACTTCCGAAGGTAACCGGTGGTTAACTGATGGAAGCTTGGAGGAAGCGTTATATGCTCTTTGGTGTTTTGACGACATGTTTCAACGACATAGTCTGCCATTTCCGAACCTCTATGCGGTGTTGCAATGGTAGTAAGGCTCACAACCTCATAATTCTCCTTCTCCAGCTTTGATATTAGGTAACGGGCATCTAGTCCACCCATGGAGTGAGCAACAAGGTTTACCTTCATCTTCTCGCCTCTCTCCTTGAATGAGCGGCCATTTTGATCGTCCTCGTTGTAGACTGCGTCTTTACTCTCGTTACGCATCATGTCAACTTCACGTTTTATAAAGCTGTTCAACTTCCCAGCTCTTTCCTCAATTCCACCAAACCCAGGTACTTTGGCAACCATCACCCTTGTCCCCTTCTCCTCCAATGCATCTTTGATTCCGAACCAATACTCTACAGAGACTCCCTTCTGGTTTGCAATGACATAATCGCCTTCAGAAGTACCATGGTGCGAAAGACCAAAGAGATAGCTAAACGATGGTAGAAGCATGAGTTTATCAAATCCTGACAGCCCATGGCACAAAACAACAGGGTATTTTGGAGCCATGTAATCTGATTTCAACGCGAGCTCATTGATCAAGGAGCTCTTCTCAGTATCACCCGATGGCTCGACACTTTGTGACTCCTTCACCTCGGGCCTGAACCACGGCAGCCGTCTACCGAAGAGCTTTACAGTGCCTGCCGAATTTGATTGGTCTGGATCTCCCGAGTCAAGGGTAATGACCGGGCCGGACAGTCCAGCACCAGCAGCTATGCTTGAGGTCACGAGGGCACAACAACGTCTGATGCTGACCCGAAGTGCAGCCATCTCTTAAAGTTTCTCTGCAAGACCCCGTTTAGTTCAACGGAGCAGCCTTAGCGATGGGTAACGCACAAATGGTGGAGTTTGTGGCCGTGCTTTGTGTCAAAGTTGGAACTTTTTTTCTTGCGATCAAGCAAACGTTGCTTACCCGAAAAAGGAAACCGAAACCCGCAACGTCACAACAACAGAGAAACACAATGAACAGTAGCTTCAGCGACGGCTTTTGCTCCACTGCTCAGCGAGCTTGGAAACGCTCTGACTGAAGTCCACGTGGATTCTGCGGTCATCCACCAGTGCCTCGTCCATCTTGAAATAGGCAATCTCGCAGCTCCTCTTGTCCTCGAACTCGATAAAAGCGTACTGTAGAGACTCCAAAGTCGTCTTGTCCTTGATGATCTCACACGATAAGATCTTGCCAAATCTCGAGAATATCGTTTCAAGGTCCTCGTCCCTTGTCAAGCGATTCAGTTTGCACACAAAGAGAACGTTCTCCATCGGTTTGGTCTCTGCGCTGGGAAGGTCACCGATGATCTCCAAGGTCAATGCCTTTGACTCGGCTTCTCTCTGTTTGCGCAGCTTCAGCTCTTCCTCGGTCAATTCGTCGTCGTTGTCATTGATCTTTTCAACGTCGCTCAAGCGTATGGTGGAGATCTGGGCTGGAGACGGTTGCGGGGTTGACGGTGGGATCACCAGCCCTGGTATGTCTTCAAAGGGGTCTTCTAGAATATATGTTCGATGGATTCGAATATCCTGCAAGGGGCGTGCATCAGAGTCCGCTATGCAAGTGTTGATCTTGTCCAAGACCTCCAACCCTTCAGCAACTCGTCCAAAGACCACTCCCGTCGGAAAGCCTCTCTTCTTATCCAGATCACACAAAGTGAACGACACCTTCGAAGTGGCAAGGTCATCAGTGGATCCCTTGGATCTATGGGTAACCAACGAAAAATCACCTTTGTGGATTGGATACATTCTATTTCTTGTAGCTTTGAACTCCGTTGCATGGCCCTCAGGATCCGCTAAGCTCCAAGCACACTGACCTGTGGTACTCAATGGATACAAGGGGTCGCCAAACTCTGCGAGAAAGTCCCTCTTGACTTGATAGATGGGCGAGAAGGTGTAGTATTTTGCCTTGCATAGCTTGATGAAGTTGGCACTCTCCTTGGGCGCCTCCCTGTGGTAAAGATCAACGACAATGTTGCCTGCGCTGTTAGTTCTCTCTACCATTTCCCTCTTTCGCTGAACATACCCAGTGACGTCTGTAGTAAAACACTCATTGCTCGGTTGGCAAACCGTGAAGAGATGCACACTTTGAAAGCGAATTTTTGAAGAGTTCCCACGGGCACCACAAACGCGGGCTTACAGATTACAGCAGATTAAGTCTCTGATGCTCGCGTCTCCTTCTGTTTGAGGCATCCTCATTACTATATACACACATGCATCACTTCCCAGAGACCTGGCCAATCATAAAGTTCTTCACGATACCCAGCTGGTTCACGGCATTGAGCCCAAACGTTCTAAGTGCCACGATCGGGTCTGCGGTGCACGAGTACAATTTGTGCAACTTATCCACGACGCCCAAGAGCATGTTGTTCTGAGGGTATCTATCAGCCCAGTATGGCTCCAGAACCAACGGATTGCCAATGTCCAATCCGCGTTCAATGCCCTTTTCAAGGGCATCAACGAGAGACTGGACATCGCCTTGGCCCATGTTGAGACCCTGTCCTGCAAGGGGATGTGTAGTGTGGGCAGCGTCTCCCACAAGGGCAATACGGTCAGAGACATAGGTATCGGCATGCGAGAGTCTCAATGGGAAGCGAGCCCGTGATTTGTCAACGACAGACACGACACGGACGGGGAAGTTGTCATCGAGCTCCTGCTCGGTGAATTTTTGAGTCGCATGCTCGATTCTCCACATGATATCCTCGATGAGCCCCTCTGTGTGACCCTCCTTGATTGACTTGTAGTAGAACTGCATGTCAACGTCTTGCAAGAGGAAAGAGGCATTCACCAACTCCACGAAAAGGTCGGGTTCGATCTTGGTGAGCATCTCGCTCAACTCTGGCGTGGTGCTCCACACCAAAGTTGCGTAATCATCGGGCATTGGCAGCATCGCCACAGGGCCAGTTGGTAAGAATCGCTGCCATGCACAAGATGTGAATGGGGCATACTCCAGTTTGACGGTCGCCACGGTACCAAACCGATTGTAGAACCAGCCACGGGATTCAATCCCGGAGAACTTGCGTACGGGTGAGTTGAACCCATCTGCACCAACTAGAAGCCTCGTCATGACCGATTCACCGTTGGAAAGATGTACAATTGGCCATTGCGTGGTTGGGTCTTTTGTAATGGATGTCACTTTGGTGTCATCCTTGATCTCAAGCCCAAAGTCCTCAGACTCAGACTCGGATTCTAGCTCGTTCAATCTTTGGCACAGCGACGACTGCAGGTTCACATTCTCGCACATCGTGGCAATCTCCGGGTGGTCAAAGCTTAGCCTAGCATCGCTCAGTCCCTCGGTGATGACCATGGAGTCGTACGGCTGCACCCTGTCCTGCTTGATGAATTTCCAGCTGCCAATCTTCTGCAGGTAGGCGATTGACTGCGGTGTCAGCGAGCTGACTCTGTTCGTGAGTTCCTTTGGGGTGTCGCTGTCGAAGCTCCTCACCGGGTCGAGCTTGAACCCTTCGACGAGGGACACCTTCAGTGCCCTGGCCACGCGAGAGCTCTTGAGTGCCGTGGCGAGCGTCAGTCCAGCGGGGCCTCCGCCGACAATGAGCACATCGACGCATTTGTGCGAGCTCTGCAGCGACTCAGCCACACGGGCGAGCGATCTCTTGAAGATAAGCGACATGGAACGAGTGGCTCTCTCACTGTGCTGATGGGCCGTTCTTCTGGTGCCTCGGGGTTTCGTTTGTGGGCCCGGTGCGCGAGGCTCTGCCATTTTTGTGCCCGGGCCCGTGTGGGCATTTGCGCACTGGATGACGAAGAGCAGCGAAGAGCAGCGAGAAGAGCAGCTTGTTCCCACGGCCCAAGGTGTTCGTCCTCAAGAGACCAGTCACCGGCCTTCCAGCAACCAGGAGAACCCTCGCTTTTTGGAACGGCATGAGACAGATGAGTACCAAGGACGTTGTGCTTATCGACAGGCTCCAGGTGCAGGCCATCACGGGCAGGGACTTCTGGAAGAGACCCACCGTCCAGCCCCTGGAGGTGTCGGTCCTGCTGAGAACGGACTTCAAGGCATCCAGTGTCTCCGACGACCTCAAACACTCGCTCAACTACGCGGTCATCTCGAGAAACATTGCAGAGTTCTTTGACAAGACCAGAGGTACCAACTTCAAGTCCTTTGTGAACATCGCCAACAAGGTCTCTGCAGTCGTCCTGGATGAGAAGAGAGGCGGTGGGAAGGATGTGCAGGTCACCATAAGTGGCAAGAAGACCGAGATCAGAGCCAATGAGATACAGGTTGTTGTGAATAGACGCAGCGTTGACGGTGCTGTACTCAAGGACGACAGCGTGAAGGACATTATACGCATCAAGGGACTTAACGTCTCCACCATCATCGGCGTCTTCACATTTGAGAGATCGCAAAAGCAGGTGGTGACTTTGGACATTGACATCGATGTGGCCTCCGATATCAATACTTATCAACTGATCGATGATGTCGCGGTCTACGTTGAAAACTCCAACTTCAAAACCGTTGAGGCCCTTGTGGAGTCCGTTGCACATATCGTTACACAGCATGGTGCTGTACAAACGGTGGTGAGAGTGGAGAAACCGAATGCCATCACCATGGCACACGGTGTTGGCGTCCAAGTGACAAGAATCCCTGCTGATTTCGCAAATACTGAAGCCATCAACGTACAAGACTCGCTGAAGCAGCAAGATAATCAAGGATCGTTCAATCTGCCTATTGGACCCACCGTCGTTAAAGACATTGATCATATTGTTTACATTGCCTTTGGTTCCAACGTTGGCTTTCAGCTGGAGAACATCCTCCAGGCCATTGATGAGCTCAATGAATCAGGCTCAAAAGTTTTGGCGACATCTTCACTCTATGAATCCGAACCGATGTATGTTCTGGACCAGCCAAAGTTCATCAATGGTGTTTTAAAAGTATCAACCCCTGAAACGCCGCAAAGTCTGCTCAAGCTGCTAAAGAGAATCGAGTACGAATCTCTGGGACGTACAAAGCTCATTGACAACGGTCCACGGTCTATCGACCTTGACATCTTGCTCTACGACGATCTTGTGCTCAACGAACCGGACTTGGTCATCCCACATATCAGTATGATTGACAGAACTTTTGTCTTACAACCTCTTTGTGAATTGATCTCTCCAGAGGAGATCCACCCTGTCACTGCAGAACCGTTCCATAACCATTTGAAACAGCTCTTCCACTCCACTGTGGACCCCTTGAAGCAGAAATCCAGACTGTTACAAGTCCATGTCCCATTGTACAACAAGTATCACCCGGGGCAGAAATGCCTGGCATTTGACCTGCTGTACCAATCGCATCGTACCCAGTTAATGGGGATCTTGAACACCACTCCAGATTCTTTCAGCGACGGTGGCAAGAATGCGGATGTGGCAATCGCACTGGCCAATGCCTTGGAGATGGTCGAACAGGGCGTTGATATCATTGACATTGGTGGTGTTTCGACAAGACCAGGGTCTATAGCACCAACTGCCGAGGAAGAATGGAAGCGTGTTGTCCCCATCGTACAAGCCATCAGAGAACATCAAGATGCAGCTCTTAAAAATGTGGTGATCAGCGTGGACACTTACAGGGCGAGCGTTGCCCTGGATGCTGTCAAGGCCGGTGCCAACATTGTCAATGACATTAGTGGTGGCCTTTACGACCAGGATATGTTCTCTGTCATTGCAGAGACAGGTGTACCGTATGTTCTGAACCACACGAGGGGAACACCAGACACCATGTCGCAGTTGAACACATACACGTCGAACCAGGAAACTGACCTGATTGAGTACGCTCGCTGCCCAGAGACATTCCACGAAGATGAGGAGGTGCTGTTGAAGGCTGTGGCTAGGGAGATGTGCGTACAGTACCAGAAGGCCATCGAAGCCGGGGTCAAGAGATGGCAGATCATTTCCGATCCTGGTATAGGGTTTGCCAAGGATCTTAAGCAGAATCTGGCACTCATTAGGGGTACTTCGTTGATCAAGCACTACTCAAATTACAACGAGTCCACTAAGCAGTACAACAGTTTGGATGGACTTCCAATCCTGCTTGGTCCGTCAAGAAAGAAGTTCATTGGCACTTTGACCAATGAGAAGATCCCTGCCGAAAGGGTGCTCACCACAGGTGCGGTGATCATGTCCTGTGTGGGCTACCATGCTGACATTGTGAGGGTGCATGACGTGGAAGAGGTGAAGAAGGTGCTCCTTATCGGCGACGCATTGTACAGAAACATTGTATAGTCTCTGATGTATAAGTTAATGAGTTAATCTCTACTGTATCCAACCATAAGTTAATCCACGTCACATTAAGTACAAAGATAGAAGATAACCGGATCGTAAAGGCATAATCCTCAACCAAATTCGCTCCCCTCTCACCACGTCTCAGTTCACAGAGAAGGCCCCACCAGCTCAAGACTGGATCTCAGCAGCAGCAGCAGCAGCAGCAGAGCAGTCCTTGGAGATGTGTCCGACACCACCACAGTTGTAACAGGTCTTGCTGGACACATTGTTACCGCCGGAGGTGGAGGAGCACTCCTTGGAGATGTGGCCGGTCTTACCACAGGCGTAACACTTGGTCACACCAGCCTGGCAGTCACGGGCAAAGTGGTTTGGACCACCGCACTTGTAGCAGGTGGTCTTGCCGTTGGCAACACGGGCAGGGCCCTGACCCTGTGGCTTTGGAGCCTTGGTGGCCGGGGCATGGGTGGATGGCTCTGAACAGTTTCTAGAGATGTGGCCAAACTGGGAGCAGTTGTAGCAGCGGGCACCCTGAGACTCCTCGGTGCAGTCGCTCTGGACGTGGCCGACACCACCACAGTTGTAGCACTGCTTCTGTGTGTTCTGTCTTGGCTCTGGGCAGTCGGTGGACTCGTGGCCCGGCAGGCGACAGTTGTAGCAGAGACGCTCCTGCTGAGTGCACACCTCGGCAACGTGGCCAATCTCGCCACACTTGTAACAGGTTCTTGGGAAAACAGCAGCCATTCTTGGAGTCGATGTGTATCTGTGTGTGATGCAGCTAATCTTGGAAAAGTTTTCACCGCGCAAATCGGATTAAAATGGGATTCCCGTGACTTTTATTTTTTTTCTTTTCAAGTCCGAGCTGCTGTTCCTGCTCGATGGCGGGGGGAGAAAACCCGCTGGTGGGCCGGTTGCTGGTGGGCTGGTGGGTGTCTGCAACTGAGCTGCTCACCAAGATACCGGTGTTGGTATGCTATCACTGTCCCAACTGGTACCCCCACCAACCAACCACTCACCCGTTTGTTTACCCTTCTCATCTCATCTCTCTGCTGTTTGATCCCCGGTCGCAACGAGGCGATGGCATGTGGCGCCTACCGTTCTCAGCTCTGCAGGTCGGATGTCACGTGCAACGGTCACGTGCAACAGTCACGTGCCTGACTTGTGTCTCGCGACCAAGGAAAGGGGCGGTATCGCACCGGCAGTTGTTGCGCGGCGCTTCCCCTCTTATTTTCTTCGCGACACGACGTCGAAGACGTCATATTTGAACTGCGCCGCAGGCCGAAAAATTCCA